>APFE031277585.1:140157-151154 GCA_000404065.3 Pinus taeda | reverse complement strand
AATACATATTTATACATGCCGAAGCATCCAATACCATGGAACGAAAACCATCGCGTCCAAAACCATGGACCGAAAACCCATAGGTAGGTTCGCCCAACCTAATATAGGGTCCAAAAAACAATTTCTCGGGGCGCTGCCCCGAACCCCGTAGAGGGGGGATACTCGCCCCCCTCAAACCCCTCGGGCAGGGGGCTGCCACCCCCCCGCTGCGCAATCGGCGCAACGAAGGGGGGGCTCTGCCCCCCCTCTAACCCCCTGGTTCACTACGTAGGTTAGTCGTGGAAAGAATATAACACAACCCAACATCTAGCACATTGATGTCAGCATATCATGTATCATGTAAGTTTTTTCTCAGACTCACATTGTTGGCACATCATTATTATTTGTACTCAATTATCTCGCAGGTGTGGGTATTCCTCCCCCGCATCATTTAAGATACTTACCAATAAAAGGAGACTTCTATTAGATACTTGGTTCGCAACCCCTCTAATCTCAGTACTTCCTTATATTGCTTCAACTCTCTCTCTCTCTCTCTCTAAATCCCCTTTGGTGTCTTGTGGAAGTGAAAAGTACAACACATTTCGATCATATGATTTTCTCTTAACACTCTTACATTTAGGGGAAATCTGTTATCACCCAAAAATATTCACTTAACATTTCTTACGATGTTTATCGAAATACACCATGTAGGATGTGTTATATCATGGTAAAACTCACTTTCACCATAGGAAATAATTTAATGAACATTTTCCTAAATTATTTCTCATTAAAATCCAAAAGCCCCATGAGAATAATTAAATAAATCATTATGTATTTAATATCCTCTAAAAATAATTCTTAAATAGTTATTTGGTGATTATTTCTTATCATTTATACTTAATTACCTTGAAGTAATTAAATAAATCATTATTTGTTTATTATTCCATATTTATCCCCTATTTTACTTATGAGATAATTTTTAAATCATTATTTCAAGTTCATATTTGTCTTAATCCTCACAAAGTGATTAATAGATCATTTTTATTTGTTAATTGCTTTAACAACTTTATAACTAAAGATATTTGACCATTTTGAATATATTTTCCCTCTCAAAAAATATAATAAAATATTCATAACAACTAGATTTTGATTTAGTCAATAATGTTTTATTATTTTCTAATTCTCAATGTATCTCAATATTTTGTTATAAATAGAGGGTTTTCTCTACTCATCATGGCCATTTTCATTGTCACCATTATCATGTCATAAAAATTGAGCTCCCACTTGAGTTCAAGAATATTTTGTTTCCTTTTTCCCGTTGCATACCACATATTGAGAGAGAGAATCACATTGTTAAAGTGAAAGGTCAAGAAGGACCCATCCAACTGAGGGGGAATCTATAGACCCAATTTTGTAATCACTCCTCATCAAGTGTATTGTTCTTGATTAATAAAATTGATCATTCATATCATCCTTTAGGTTGTTGCACTTATATTTATGTTGTTATATGTTTCTATTTTCATGCAATATTTTTTTGTAGGGATTTCCTAACATTTTGTTGCAAATATGAAGCATATATACAACCATATTTTGTTGTTAGGCTTATAAGTCTCCTATAAATTAAATAAGGGATTTTGGTACACTTTTCCAAAAAATTTACACTAACACATGTGGCAATCATCTGTACTGCCATGTCACCCTGCTAACATCATCATGTTTATGTGTCATGTTATTATTGGGCCACATATGTCTTGTTGATTTCGTCACTAAAATGACATGTCATGCCTATGTGGGGGCACACACAATATTAAATAGCATGCAAATTTACTTCCTATCTGCCATAGATCTTCCTCCATTCATTTACCACCTTTAGATCTACTAGAAGATGTTCATTATTTAAGATATTAAATAGTGTGAAATTCCATGCACAATATGCCATAGATTGCACCATAAGATCATAGATCTAATTTGAAGATGCTTGACATTTAAGAAAGCTTGTGTTTTTGTCGTCATTGCAACTTTCAACTTCAAATTGGCATATCTTCTTGTCCAGGAGGAGTTTGAGAAAGTGTGATATATTGTTGGAAATGTCTCAGAGAGGAATATCCAACCATATCATCCATATAATCATTATAACAGCATAACATTGAAAAAAACTCAATAAAATTTAGGCCAATTTGACATCATTTTTCAACAGATCAGACTATCATGACACTTCCTTTGACTCATTAATGACAATGTTTCCTTCCCAGGCTTCCCCTTTTACATCAACGACAATGGTTGTCATTAATGAAAACAGTATGTCTAACAATCTCCCCTTTTTTCATTTATAGAAACACCACCAAACAATGGGTTCATTGATGGAAATGGAGTGAACTCCCCCTATCAGGTTGTTGGATGCAAAACTCTTCCTACTTGATTGTGATTTTCTTCCTCAATATCTTCTCTCTCTCTTCTTCAACCTCTATTTTCCCTCCAAGAACCTCCTACTACTTCAATGTGTTCTTTCTCTCCCCATTTGACATCAACGGAAAAGGGACATGTTGAGGATGGTTGCTTAGAAGGTGCTTGCTTGTCCATGCCACATACTTGTTCCTGTATATTCCCTTGGACTTGATATTCTTTTAAAAGAATTCTCCCCCTCAGAATATGCTTCCCTATCATGCAAATCTCCCCTTGTCAATGATCTCTCATCTTGCAAAGAATTCTTACCATAACATCTTCCTCCCATCAAAGGCCGAAGGAAAACCCTATAGTCATTAGTTGAAATATGTGGTCCATTCCTTCCTGTTATTTCTCCTCTATGAAAGCCACTCATGGGAGTAGAAAAAGGAAGGAATGGCTAAAGTTTTGACTTGGTTTTTGGCACATATTTTTAGATGTCAAACCTTGTTCAAGAAGAATTTCTCCTAGAAGAAGAGTTGTTGGATTTTCTCCCAATTTTGTCTCTCTTAGGGAAAACAAGTTGTCTCTATTGTACATCGCTGTCTCTTTATGATCTTGTTTATTTCTATTGTTTTCATTGCACTATTGTTGATATTTTCCATGTAATTACTTAATGATATATGTGATATAAGATAAATTTAATTGAAAATCATTGGAAAGTAATTATCAGATCAAAAGATCAATTTCTACTAGGTACTAGTGTAGAAAAATCAAAATGGTATGAAAGACTTGTTGATAAGAGCAGTCGTTGAAGAGACAAGTATGATGAAGTCTGGGTTACAATAAGGAAGAGACTGTAATTCTATCTGAAGAAAGAACGAGTTCTATGATATGTTTGTTCGAATTGAGAAGAAAAATTTATGCATTGTTATTGTTGCCCGCTCTTCTTTTATGAATGCAAAAAGATATTTGTATTTTCATATACTCCCTCCTCTGTTATGCTCCATAGAAATTCCTCTACTCAAATCACCTCTGTTTTTTTCAAATTTTCTTGTCTCCATAGGGAGAATTGTACACATTGTTGTTTTTAATTTATTGATACATCCCGGTGACAACCTTTGACTTTTGCATTGACTCACATAAATAGAAATTTGAACTTTGAAGATAAATGCATATATAAGTTACTTTGAGGTGGTTATAGGGGTCTATTTTCCATCAATTTTTAGTAAGAAAATAGAAAGGTACACTGAGATTTACTGGACAAGGTCGAGGTTAAGTTGTAGATGGCCACTAAGGGTCACAATCATCCTGAGATCAATCGATAATATGCTCTGAATTTTTTACCAAGCGAGCATGGAGTAATCTATTGATAATATTAACATTATGACGCGATGAATATATCTCTACATAAGGACAAATTTATACCTTTTTTCTACTCCATGATTTGTCTAATCGAATGTACCCTCTGTGTGATCAATTGTGAAGTGTGATTAGTGGAATTTTTGTTGCACTCTAGTGTGTGAAGGAGTGTCAGCAAAAAAATTGACTTTGTAAGTTTTGTGGTCGTTTTTTTTCGAAGAGGGTCGTAAGGTTATGTGGTGGAAGTGAACGAAGTTTTTTTTTTTGTTATCACATAAGCAAAATTCGATTGCATGTATTTTATAGTTGATTTTGAATAATGGAAACTATGTGTTATGCATCTAGTTTGAGTTATTATTCTATTTAAAAGGTGGTTTCACTATTATAGTTTTGTCTTCGATTTCATAGTTTGATGTCAATGTTGGCCTATGGATCTGAGGAATGTGAAGCTCAATGTGTGGTGATGAAGCAAATGTTTGGATTGATTAAAAAGTTAAATTCAAGTGTTGGAAAACATTTGTTTGGTGGAGAATGGTTATGTTGACCCCATCTTGTTGGCATATGAAACGTTCCTACATATATGAGCAACCCTAAGTCTTAATTCAAAGTTTTTCCTATTGGATGAGAATTTAACATTACGAAGTGTTCAAGTGTATGCAAAGTTTTATGAACAAGAATTGAAATCTAGTTTTGAATAATGTTATGGTTAATTCAAGGTATTGGCATAGGTTTACAAATTCTCCAAGTTGTTTCATTGTCATTACCTTCTAGCTTTATAATTGATCTTTACAGTTCTAAAAGTTGACAATATTGTGTAGAAATATGGCTTGGTAGTGGAAGTTTGGTATAATTCCACTTTGACGGAAGTTAATAATTTTTTAGTATAAATCATCTCAGTGGTAGAGGACTTGGTGTCGATAATTGGAAAAGGTTTGAAATTCATACCACGTGACATGACACAGTTTGGGGAAAAAGGATCATAACTATCAACCTCAAAATGTCCCTGTTAAGCAAAAGAAGATTAGTTAAGGATCATTAATTTTGGCTACTAGAAGACAAAATCCAAACTCGTGATTGCATATTATAATATAGGATACTTTTGGATTTTATAATATTAATACATTTTATTGGGAAAAAAATTGAAATTTATCTTGACTAAGAAAAGTGGATTGGAGATTTGTTGTGATTCATTGTTGGGACAATATTTTTTTGGTCGAGATATGGTTTTGTGAAACCATGAAATTGGACGTGAAGAAAAATTTCACTTGGTTGTTAGTGCCAAATTTTTAAGTTTTTAATAATTCCCCTATTTATGTGATTAATGAGAATTTTTGGGCTTTGACGATTGAGCTAATTTTAGTGTTAAAAAATGATTTTAAGAATGAGCTAAGTGAAAATATAACTAGTTGTCAAAGTATTAGATCAATCATCATTGTCCAACCTACATTTAAGTATGGCAAGAATAATAATTATATCATCTCCATAGAACAATGGTGTGACAATTTGGAAATGTATACTCTGAACACAACAATGTATCGTAGTGTGATCTAAGCCTATGATCTAGCCCTTATTTAAATCGATTTTATTCTGGGATGATTATATTACTCTAGTAAGTTAATCTAAGCATGCATCATTGATATGATGCTAAGGGTCAATTTGGTTGTGTGAATAAGTGGCATAAAGTTACCATTAAATCGATCTAAGCACAAGCTCATTGAATCTCTCTTAGCAAAGATTGATTGATCATGGTGGTGGTTTGAGCATAATATGTATTGTATAATATGAGCAATGGGGGTAAGCGCTACTAGAAGAGTAGAGTATGATTGTTCAAAGTGTGTGAAATCAATGGAAAGTGTACATGGATGAAGATACTGTTGATAGTGTTGGATCCTTCTAACATACAAGGGATCTCCTTAATATGAAGTCCCAATTAGACTTCACACCATTTGGTGTAGGAGTCCCATCTCGAATATGGCTTGATCACCATTTACATAAAAATCTTCCTTGGATTTAAAAATTACATGGGAGAGTAGCATGAACATAGTTTTAAATGAGCAAGAAAGTATGCCTTGTAAATTTTCCAATTGTAGAATGTATCAAGGTTATTTTACTAAAAGGAATAAAAGTGAGCCTTCAAGAGACAAGTATTAGTACTGATCTAGTGAATACACATGAACAAATGCATGAGAGAATCTTTAGACATCAATAAAAATAACTCATAAAAATGCAACAATCATTATAACCACCATAACACATTTTCAACAAGATCAACACCAAATCCACCGAAATAGGTCAATTTCTTCAGTACATACAAACAACAACATAAACCGCAAACATTTTAAGAATAGTTGTAAAACATCCATGATATATGCATGAAAATGTGTTGACCCAATGGGCTTTAGGGTTTAAAAAAAAATTCAAGGATACATGAGTACAATGAACACCACTTGCTCCAAATAGTGGAGCATTAGATCCACCACTTGCTCTCCAAAGGAACTATCTCTATCTCTAATGCCTTGTGGGAGAAGCAAAGGTGAAAATTCCTCTATTTGCGTAATTAGGCTTCTTTTATAACAAGGGACATGAATCTTCATATACTCATGACTCTTGAACTTCCCATGTGACTTTTAAACTTCTAGTGACCTTTTCACTTCTAGACTTTTGGATCTCTTTTTGTTTTTTGGACTTCTAGATGTGACCTTTAGACTTATACATGCGGCTATTTTGTCCATACATGACTCTTGGACTTCCACATATTTACATTTACGTATTTACATCATTATTTGCAAATCATGACGTTAAAACAACAAGATAAGCCACTAACATTAATGAATTGGATCCATCGTGACTTGTGACATGGAATTTATTGAGAGATGACAATGTTTCCACCTATGCCTTTACTACTTGATGCATATTTCTCATTGTTTTTTCCATTTATCCTCCAAAATGTCTTGAGATCATATGGATCCCTTATGGATCACCTTGGTCACTGGAATATAATGATCTTTCACTTGCAATCATATGTTTTTTATTTATTTATTGCTTCTTTGTGTTGCTTCCTTTGACAAAGCTTCTCATGCCACCTTTTCATGCTATTTTAGTAAAACCTATAAGTAAGATAACTCATGGGAAGCAAACATCAGCCCGAAAAATCTCTTATTTGAAAATGTTTCATGCAAACTTTTCAATTGCGAATCAACAATGTGCTTTGGAAGGAAAGAGGGAGCTTCAAGAGACAAGGGTTGTGTGTTGAGGACTGAGGATGAGATGTGCACTTTGTTGAGAAGAAGAGGCTTGATGGAGGGTGCGGGGCATAGTCTCAAGGTACAAGGAAGATTTAATGTTGACTTTTGATGTGGAATGCGCTCAACTGGGAAGGCTTATGTCACAAAGAAGGGAACAGGGCATAATGTTAAGGCTCAAGGGAGGCATGATGCCCATTGTTGGTGCATTGTGTGCTCAACTGAGAGGGAGACTTAGAAAAGGGTGCAATTCGGAAGGAAAAGGAGGGTTCGAGGCTTGAGTGTGGACTATGCACTAGAGAGGAAGGAAAGTCTTAGCCTGGGCATAGGGTGCAGTCTCAACAAATAAGAAGGATTTGACTAAGCCTTGAGAATGCATAGTGCGCTCTCCCAAGCTTAGTGGGAAGGCTTGTGAAAAACCAAAGTTTTTCTAAGTTTGGAGGGTGAAGCGTGGGAAAAAAAATGAGTTTAGAGTAAAAGAAAGTGTGAAACATACCAAATCATTAGTAAAACTCAGATATAACACAATGTTGGGAACTACACATTAAAACTCCAGTTTACAAACACTCTCCAAGTATAATGGAAAAAGCATGTGGGATTACGACCAAAAGTGTTGTTTTGTGACTAAAACTTATGAAGTGCATTATATATGTTTCTAATTATGCGACATCACTTAGGAAGGAACATGGACACTTGAAGCATATTAAATAACATGAAAAAGAACTTGGTGACCAAAAGAGACACTTGATATGATAGTAGGTAGGCTCCAAAATTCGAATGTAGCAAAATTTTGGAGGGTGTTGTAGTAGCGACAACACATACCCTATCGCCTATGCAAGAAAAAGGAAAGAAACATGCATCAATATCTGATGTTGAGGACAAGTGTGAGAATCTACCTTAGAAGAAGAAAAGGAATCCAATATTGATAATATTGCAGATGGGCTTCATTGATTTTTGCAAGGAGGTAAGGATCAAGATGGATTCAACAATTGCATAAAAATATCAGTAGTCTAATCAAAACATAAGTAATTTATATATTTCTCCCTTTAATAATATTATTATGTTATTCCTTGGTCAACCTCTTGTCTTTTTTTTTTTTACTTGGTTATAATTGTTTCTTTCATGGCCTCATGAATGAGGTCTGCAGATACATCATGAAGACTACAAAAGTAATGATTCTAGTAGCAGATGAAAAAATTCGGAAGAACAAAGCAAGGCTTGCGATAAGACGGTTCTCCTAGTAAGAGGGAGAAACTATAGGAGAAGGATTTTATTACATGAAAGACAAATCAATAATAACATAATTACTTTCTTACATGACAGAAGGAGAAACAATGGCATAAGGACTTGGTCAAATTTAAGAGGGAGTAACAATGGTAGAAGGACTTGCTCAAATGAAAAAGGGAGCAAAAATGGCAATAATATTTACTTCTATGACAAAGGAAGCAATCAAGACTACCACAAGAAGACCTACTTCAGAAGCCAGAAGGACATGACCAATCCACTTCATCTGAGACATAACATAGAAAGGAGCAAGAGGGCTCTAGTACATATCCACAGATGAGCAGATTCTGGACATATTTAAAATATGAGCTTAGTGATATGTTGAATGTCTCCCTCCTTGAAAGGGAATGTTGATGTCTTTTCAAGATTACAATTAACCATCTCCTAAAGCCATAAAGGACTTTGACTAAGAGGAGATGAATACATTCATCTTTGTAGCTAGAAGGACATGGTTGTTAAAGGGATTTGGCTAGGTCATAAAGGGGTTTGAGTAGAAAGGTGAATGGTCCAAGAAAATGGTAGGGGAAATTATAGATACTTTCACCTCTGAAGCCAGAATGTATTGACTAGGTCCAACAAAGGTGAATGTCCCATGGAAATTATAGGATTAGAACAATATTATCCTTAGAAGCAAAACGAACTTGGATATGTTGAATAAAGGAGATATATGTAATTCACCTTTGAATCCAAAAGGAATTATTTAGGGCATAACATAATTTTAATAGAAATGTGAATGGTCCAAAGGAAAATTCTCTCCAGAAGCTAGACATATTTGGATGCCTAGGCTAGGTCATGACTAAAGGAGAGTGATACATTTTCTTAAGGAGCCATAAAGGACTTTGGCCATCCATGGATATATGAAGAGCTATATTTCCCAATCCAATATGGAGTTAATTTATAAACATGAATCAATATAACAAGCTCATCAACTCATCTTAAGGAAGGAGAAATGTTAGCTAATGGAAAATTTGTCATGACCAAGGAGAATACCTCCCTCGTTAAGAGGGAGTTTTGATTTTTTGTGTTTAATTGAGAGGTATTCCTACATGCCAAGAGGCATCCTATGTCAACTTAGAACAATTATGGAAATTAAATTAAATTTTATTTTATTTTTGGAGTTTCATGTAGGCTCGAAAGGGACAAGTAGGCCCCACCATGAAAGGGTGTGTCCCTTGGGGTAATTGTACCCATTGGAATTTTATATATACACATGATGTGACACTTCATTTTAACAAAAAATAATTATGATCTCTCTTCTATAGAAGACACATGTGGAAGAAGAAAAAAGATGAAATGGCTAAAGTTTGGGCTTGGTTTTTGGCATAGATTTCTAGATATATTATTGTAAATCTTGCTGAGGAAGAATTTCTCCTAGAATAAGAGTTTTTGGGTTTTCTCCCAAGTTTGGGTTTCCCAAGGAAATTTTTTTCTCTCTATTGTGCATGGCTGTCTCTTTATGGTACTTCTTATTTCTATCTTTTTCAATACATTATTGTTGATATTTTCTATGTGTAATTACTTAATGATATATGTGATATAAGATAATTGATTTGGAAATCATTGGCAAGTAATTCTTAGATTAGAAGATCAGTTTCTACTGTGTACTAGTGTATAAAAATCAATAAATGGTTGGATCTAACCTCGATTCTTCCTATTTCACTCTCCATTCCTTGGTGTTCATTATTGAGTTAGTAGAGATTCCTTCTCCCTTGAACCATCTCAAATTGATCTTGTAGTCATGAGCTATATGTACTTCATTATGACACTTATAACATTCTATATTGGGTATGAATATTGGTGGGAATGATCCATATGACATATCATCATAAATTCTAATTTGATTTCCCATAAATCTATTCCTTGGAGTTTGATATAATCCTCCATACCTGACTTAATAATTTCTATCATAAGATTTGCAACCCCTTCATTTATGTCCATACTTAGAGCATGAGAAACAATGACCAAAAACCATATTTTGATACCTAGTTGCATCAGGCTATTTTTACGAGACATATCTTTTGAAGTTATTTCTTGGAAGAGGTTGATCTCTTTGCTGATTTTTGGCTCATTTTCCATTGTTTCTTTTGGATCCCTTGAGAGGATTTTCTATCATGGTGGGCCTTATACTTTCACCCTAATTTTTCTTACTTGAGCTAGATGGATCTTGTTTATTCTTGATGACTTTTTGGGTGTCATATGAGATGTTGAAATGAACATGCTTGGGCTAATTCATAACTTACTCGGAGTCTTCAAATGAGTTGGTGTTGGATCTAATGAATGTGTCTGCATGACTCATGTCTTCTTTATTTGATGTTCTTGAGAGATTCTTATCTTTGGATCACACAATCTTCCTGATAACCAAGGCATGTTTTGATGAGAGGAGATCTTTGGATGTTGAAAATGTGATCCAATGAACTAGACCCTTTGAGAAGCTTTAATTTTGTAGTGGCATGATCCGGATTATCCACAGTTTTGTGCTCATTCTGTCGACGTTTCAAAACCCAAAGAAGGTCCATCATCAGGACTAAATCAGAAAGAATATGAATGAAAGTTTATTGAGAGAAGAGCCTTCCGACCTGGGTATAAATAAACCTAGATCCCTAATTCTTATAAAGAAGCCGACATAAATGTATATGATTTCTTATTTATTTTTATTTATTAGCGGAAATTAGCGGAAATTAGCGGAAATTGGCTTCCCCTGATCAGAAAAATAAACCCCTCTGGGCCTTTGGGAGCATAGTTTTAGGG
>APFE031277585.1:101566-139661 GCA_000404065.3 Pinus taeda | reverse complement strand
ATAAACTAAAACAATTAATAATAACCCAAGATTAACATTTGATTAATAAATAAATAAAATTAAGATTATAAATTTATTAATTAAATAATTAATTAATTAATTGATAATTACGATTGGGTAAATCAGGCCTTTCAATGAGAAATTGGTAAAATAATAAAAGTATATTTATAAAAAAGAAATTGGATAGAAATTAAATAAAATAAAATAAAATAAAAAATTAATTAATCAATCAATTGATTTAAATAATTAAAAAATAAAATAAAAGGAATTATAAAATAAATAAAATTAAACTTATTTATGTATCAAACAATATCAATTAATATTTTTAGGTTCCGGGAATAAAATCAATAGTTAATTCATTTTTTTTAATAAAACTATTATAAAATAAATAATAATAAATAAAATAAATAAGAAATCATGTACAATTTATGTCGGCTTCTTAAAAAAATTAGGGATTCAGGTTAATTTATACCCAGGTCGGAAGGCCATCTTCCTCTCAATAAAACTTTCATTCATATTCTTTCTGATTTAGTCCTGATGATGGACCCTCTTTGGGGTTTGAAACGTCGACAGAATGAGCACGAAACTATGGATAATCCGAATCATGCCACTGCAAAAAAATACCACAGAAGCTTAAAATCTATGCTTTTATTTGTTATTGAGATGTTCCACTTCTTCCTTCAAAAGCATAAATTATTCCTCTATTTTTTCACGAAGTTTTTCCTTTTTGTTTAGTTTTTTTCACAAAACCTCCTTTATCCTTTTGGCTTCTTCTAGTTCAACTTTGCAAGAGAGAATGAAATTTTCATCACGATATTTTCCTTGTAGTTGTTGTTCTAGTTGACTCACCATCTTTCTAAGAGATGATATTTCTTTCAATGCACTTTTGAGTTCTCCTTGATAGTATATTTCTACTTCAATTTCCTTTTATTTAGCTAATAACAATATGTCACCTATTTCATCATCAGTCACACTTTCATTGCTCTCATAATCACTTTCTTCTTTTGAGTATAATTTTTTCTTTTTCGCAGTTCAGTTTTTCTTATGATCCTTAAACTTGAATTTCAATTCATCATCACTATCATTCATTTTTTCATGAGGAAATTTACAAGCATAGTGTCCTAATTTTCCCCATTCAAAATATTTAAAAGGAATCTTACCTCTAAACTTTCAAGTTCCATTCTTTATATTTTTGACAAACTTGGTAGGCTTCTTCATCAGATTCATGACTATAGTCTTCTTGATTCCTGTGCTTTCTTTCTTTCTTGTTTATTTGAATGTCGCTTCTTTGATTCCTTCCTTTCCCTTTTCTATCCTCAGCTCATATGCAGTGAATGTTGCATGAAGAATATCAATGCTCAACCTGTCCATATATGATAGTCCTTCAAGGGAATATACATTGGGATTAAATCTTTAAGGAAGTGATCTTAATATTTTCCGAAAAATATTGACTTCTTTGATTTCTTCACCAAGACCTATGATAGACTTGACAATATTTTTTACTCAAAGAAAATATGAATCAATATTCTCATCTTCTTCCCTTTTCAAGCTTTCAAATTGAGCCATAAAAGTTTGTAGCTTAGATTGATTCACTTTCTTGTCCCCTTCATAACAAAATTTGGGCTTGTTTCATACATTATGGGCTAACTTGCAATGAATTACTTTGACAAATTTGGTATCTGAAAATCCACTCAAGATGGCATGTTAGCTATTGCATTGGAAGTATGGAGAGCCTTACCAACCATATCAATGGGTTAATTATCAAGAACTTGATTATTATGCCCCATTTTACCTTGACTATGAAACCAAAACTTATGTCTTGCTTGGACTCTTGAGACAAATTCTATAGCTTCTACTTTATTTTTTAGGACATCAGGGTTGATGATCCGGTGATTATTTTACTATTATAATCCCATGGAATGATGATTATGATGTATTTATTGTGATTTCAATTTGGATTGTGTTGATGCTTATGGTATCATGATAATGGTTGTAATGGAATTTTTTGATGACTATGTTTGACCATGTGGTAGTTTCCTTATGTTTTCGTTTTTACATTAGCTTTTTTATTACAGTTAGTGATGATTAGATCATGATGATGATTTAGCGTACACAATTATATTGATGACTAAAATTATGTACAACTATTATTAATCGTTATTGAGTCTGGAAGCAGACCACCCAGATGCACTTGCATGTGATGTGTCGACAACTTTTGGTTTGATTGAATTGCATACTATTATATAAAGTTTAAATTTCATATTAATATTATGTTAAGATTACTAATGGAATATTAGTGGTTGTAGGCACAGGTCAATTTCTTAGCTAAATGACTCACACATGGATGATGGGGTTGTACAAATAGATAGAATTTCATGGGAGGGGTGGGACAAAAGCCTTGATTTTAAAAACTATCACTCCCATTGTGACTTAGGCTAGAAAATGTTGGAATACATTCACCTTGAACATCATGATGTCATGAGTTCTGAACCCAGATTGGGCTGCACACGAGGATTTACTAGGGGGAGTGCATCAAGGACATTACTTTATCCCTAGCACCATTAGTCTCACTATAAAGGGAAACACAAGAAATGATAGTGGTCTCTATTGTTGCACCCAATTTTCCCCCTCATAGTCACAAGATGCTAGAAGGGAAAGTGGTGGGTCAACCTTGGAACCTTAAAGGGAAGTTCTTGAAGGGAATGACTAACTTGGAGCCCTTAGAATCACGAAGAAATGTATGAAAAATAATTAAGAACTTATAATCATACAATGATGAGCACTAATTCACATCATGTAGTAAGTAAGGTATTAGAATCAAATTAACTAAATTAAGAGAAAACCTTGGGATAAAGGGAGAATAGGAAGAACTATAAAAACTGGACCAATTGACTAACTCTACCCTTATCACATTGGAAACTATTCGTTAGATAATGTGCACTAAAATAAATACAAAGTATATACACGTTCTTATAACAAAGAGGGGAAGGGGATATAGAATTAATTAGAAACATTAATCCAAGGATAGTTTAGTGTCATTGAAGAAAGAGAGTAGTGCATGAAAAAGAATAATTTAAAATTAGAGAAATTTAGTTTTGTGGGAGAACATCCATGTGGCTAGAGTACAACACAAAGATATGTTGGGAATAATACTGAGAGGGGGTGAATCAGTATTTACAATTCAATAAATTTTCATTTCATAATTAGATTTATATATGCTACTTCAGTGAAGTGAACTTGCATGTGCACCCAACTGTTATTAAGTCAACCAACATATATCCATTGAACTTATGATTTAGTTAATTCATCATGTGTTGATATTTAATCAATGCATCAATTTTTTATTAAACAATAACTATGTGTATTAATAATAGAATAAACTATCACACATAAGCAACTCACATGAACACCAAGATTTAAGGTTGAAACCCAATGCGGGAGAAAAACCTCCTGTTGTTGTCATCTCTGCCTTCTTTTAATATAAATAAAACTTGCTTACAATATTGTACTAGTGCAGATTCATACTAGTACGCATGAACCCACCAGCAGAAGGCTACAACCTTCTCTTGTTCTCCAGCTTCTACTGAAAGGGAGCTACAACCCCCTAGCTCTTGTAATAGTCGATATGTTTACCAATACGTAGCCACTAGCCTACAGAAGGCTACGACCTTCTCTCTTCCTCCAGGGACCACGTTTCATAAATTTTCAAACTGGATACTCCTGGTACACAACAAAACAATATGATGGCCACATAACATTGAAGCTAAAACTCAACAATAACTGCATCAACCAACAATCAGTCCATCTAAACAGTTAGATCACTGTCACCAGAGCACTATGTTGAACCCAAAAACCTACATCATCATCTAGAACCAACTGCAAACTGAAAAATCATATGTCAGAATGTATACGCTACTTCAGTGAAGCCAACCTGCATGTATATGCTACTTCTTTTAATCAAACCTCCGTATACCTCCAAAATTATTGAATCATAAAAACCTTTGAATCAAAACTCAAACAATAAAATTTTGAAGATCTACTGTCAAATTACAGAGATCTAAACATACAACAACAAATATTACCCTTCTCACTTAATCAATCAATCAATCAGACTCAATATCCTTATACATTCAGTTCTACTTTCAGATCTATGAATACATCATTGAAAGACAACAGTAAAAAGACAATATTGATTAGAAAGATTGGTTATCTCTGAACAACATGATTTTCTTTTGTATACGCTACTTGGTAGTGCCGAACCAACGTGTATACGCACCTTCACCAAGGAGAACTAGCGTATAGATCTAAAAATACTAACTCAAAACTCCACATCTATTGCAGACTTCAACCATACCTAGATCGTAACATTTACAAGATAAAACATGTGATTAGTATTCAAATCTAGCCCAGCAATTATCAGATCATACAATGATAACACATTTCAAGTCTCATGATCCTGATCCAGCATTGTATCAAAAAGGTGCACAAGATATTTCAGATCATATCATAATCATAGCCCTTACAACATAAGATATACTTCATATAGAGGTATTCATGAAAAACCCTTTCACTTGCATGCCTGGCCCTTTGATCTTCTCCTCCTTATATAGTTTTTGTCCTTTCTCAATACCTCGAATGAAAACAACACTTAGAACCTGTGGTATTCTTGGACGAGATCAAATAACTATTACTCTGCTCAATATCGTGGGTCGATACAATGAATTGACCCTTGGTATTCTTTTAACCTTAATTTTCCATCCCATACACACTTTTCCTTCTGTGAAAGTGAGTGCATACATATATGCTCTTTTTGTTCCGTAAACCTTCTTGTATATGCTACTTTGACAAGGTGAAGCTGCGTATACATCTTAAACTAACTTAAAACATCCTTTTTCTTCAACTTCTTGATTATGATCAATAGTCCTTTGTTCCAACTTCATATTCTTTTGTACCATTTCCATATTACCTCTAAATTGACTTGTTACAATGTGAGTTTCCCTTTATCAAATCTAAACTGACCTGTGAGAGAGTTTCCATCAAGGACAATACTTGTATCATAATGCCAAAAATACCCCCCTTTGGACTTGATGGCAACAATATTGGTGTTTATTACGTCAAGTTGTAGAACCTGTTAGACATATCAAAAAACACCAAGTTACTCTCCCCTTTTGACATCAAGGGCAAAGGCCAAACCAAGATATTCTCCCCCTTTGAGAGACACTATGTTTTCCATGCTCCTCCTGAGTACATGCAGAGTCTGCAGAGATATTTTTCAAAATAATAACATGACTCTATAGTTAAACTATGTGAGTATGACCTTCCTATCACCAATGACTCATACATACATCAATCACTCAACCAAGTGGGGATGTACCAAATGGGGATGTACCAAATGTTCATACATGACTAAAAAATTCCAATTATTACATCATCTTTCCCATGCATAATGGGGTTAAAAATTACATCATATGTCCAAAAGAACTCATTAATAGAATATGACAGAAAGAGACATATTATTACACCATAGATCTTTTCATGACCTTTACAACAAACGATATGAATATCTGAAACCACAAGTGAATTCAACAGCCATGATTCCAACAATGCATAACGTTTTTGAAATTTAATGCTACTTATACATTTTCAGTCAGAAAAACACACATGCTCCTTCAGCCACAGAAACTTGCATATATATGCGACTCTACTTCATGAAACCCGCGTATAGGAAATATTCCTTTGAAAATTGGATTTAACAGTAGGATGATGCAGAAAATACTTCTAGCTTTTGTCTAAGATATTCAAATGCTTCTCTAGGCAGCGGTTTGATAAATATATCAGCAACCTATTATTTGGAGGGTACATACTCCAATTTAACGTTTTGTTCAAGAATTTGTTCTCGTAGAAAATGGTACTTAATGGGATTTGCTTGGTCTTGGAGTGCATGATTGGATTTTTCGAAATACTAATGGCACTTGTATTGTCACATGAAATGGAGATGGGTGAAGAACATGTGATTTGAATATCTTGCAATGTTTGCATCATCCAAATTAGTTGTGTGCAACAAGATGTAGCATCCACATATTTTGCTTTAGCTATAGATAAAGCAATCAAACTTCGTTTCTCATTGAACCAAGACACTAGCCGTGATCCCATACATAATGCACCTCCACTAGTGCTTTTTCTATCATCAACATTTCCTACCCAATTCACATTTGAATATGCATGAAGAGTGAGATATGTATCTTTAGGATACCATAGACCAAAGTCCTTAGTTACTTTTGAGATATTTGAATATTCTTTTTATAGCTTGAAGATGTGATTCCTTTGGATTTTCTTGGAACCTTCCAAGAATTCATACTGCATGCATTATATCTTGTCTAGTACTTGTAAGATAACGTAGACTTCCAATCATAGATCTGTATGCTGGTTGATTCACTGTAGGTGATTCATCGGTAAAATTGAGACTACATCCTATTACCATTGGAGTACATACTCATTCAAAATCTTCCATTCCTTACTTCTTCATAATCTACTTGAGATATTTAGTTTGTGAAAGAAAAATGTCATCTTTTGTTTGTTGTACTTGTAAGGACATTTCAAATTCTTGTTGCATAATAGAAGCAAAGTTCTGACTCCTAGATTCTTCATTGCTACCAAAGATGATATCATCAACATAAACAACAATAATTAGCAGTTTATCATTCTTAATCTTTGTGTATATGTTGCTGTCTGCAACTCCTTTTGTGAAACCTTTTGGTTGTAGATATTTGTCAAGACGATAATATGAGACCCTTGGAGCTTATTTCAGTCCATATAGAGCCTTTTGGATCTTGCATACAAATTCTACATCATTTCCTAGAATAAATCCTTCTAGTTGTTCAATATAAACTTCTCCTTCTAAATATCTGTCAAGAAAGGTAGACTTTACATCCATTTGATACTCTTTGAATTTTCGAAAACTTGAAAGAGCAAGAAACATTCTTATGGCTTCAAGTCTGGCAACAGGTGAAAACGTTTCTTCAAAGTCTATACCTTCTTGCTAAGCATACCCTTTACATACAATTCTTTCTTTGTTTCTAATAACCTATCCATTTTCATTCAACTTATTATTGAATATCCTTTTTATTCCTATAACATTTTTATCATGCGGTCTAGGAACTAATTCCCATGTATCATTATTTTCAATTTGGTCAAGTTCTTCATCCATGGCCTTAACCCAACATTCATCTTTGCTAGCTTCATTAACATTTTGTGGTTCTATGGAGGATAGTAATGCTAGATAACTGGAAGTTCCTGCAAGAGTTCTTCTTTTTTGTACTCTAGACCCTTTTTCTCCTAGAATTTGAGATTCTGGATTATTCTTTTGAACATACCTGAATGGAGCCTTTTCCCTATCAGTTGTATCTTCTTCTGATGCTTCATCAATTTCTTCCTCCATATCATTTTGATTTGATATGGGAAAAAATTCACCATCCCCCTCATTGTCATATTCCTTTGTTGATTTCATCTGTTTTGGATTTATGCATGCTTCATCAACTAATACATCAATGCATTCAACAATTTTTTGAAGTCTCTTATTATAAAATTTGTATCCATTACTTCTAGATGAATAACCAAGAATAATTCCTTTGTCTACTATAGGTTCAAACTTACCAAGTTTTTCATCAGTATTTTTGATGAAACATTTGCTCCCAAAAACTCTAAAGTGTTTTATACTAGGAGGCTTGCCATACCAAATTTCATATGGAGTTTGATCACTATTTACCCAAACATTAGCTTTGTTGAGAATATTTACGGCAGTATATGCAGCTTCACCCCAAAAGGTGGCAGGAGTTCTAGATTCATCAAACATAGCTTGAGCTATTTGTTGAACTTTTTTGTTCATTCTTTCCACCACGCCATTTTTTTGAGGAGTTATGGCAATAGAGAACTGTCTTTTTATTCCACGTTCTTCACAAAATTCAAAAAAATCATTTGATATGAATTCTCCTCCGTGATCATATCTGAGATATTTGAATTTTAGATCCGATTCATTTTCAACTAAAGCTTTGAAGCATTTAAACTTTTCAATTGCTTCATCCTTATGCTTTAGTAAACCAATCGACCACATTCTAGAAAAATCATCAATGAATAAAATGAAGTATTCTTCTCCATGAGGTGACCTTTTCCTTGTTGGCCCACAAAAATCAGTATGAATGAGTTCAAGAGGCTTACTTTCTAATCCTTCTTTGTCCTTGAAATGAACTCTAGTTTGCTTACCAAATTGACATGGTTTGTAGATGATATTTTCTGGGATGTTGATATGTGGAAGATCATGAACCGCTTTGAGCCGCATGCTTTTATTATTTGAGAAAAGCTTAGATGCCCCAATATTTTGTGCCATAATTATTTCTCTTATGTTTTTCTTAGATAGCATTGTTCTTGACCTCCTTTTAGTATATATAGATTGCTTGGAGTTCTTTTACCTTTGATTATGGTCTTTGTTGTGTGAAGCTCACGAACCACAAATTCTTTTGATCGAAACACAAATTCATTTCCTTGATCACACATTTGACTAACACTCAACAAGTTATGCTTTAAACCATCAACATACATAACATTTCCAGCTTTAACCTTTTCTTTTAAATAAACAAAACCCTTACCCTTAATGATAGCGGGTGTGTCATTTCCAAAAGAGAGATTATTTTCTCTTTATAAATCTTTGTAAGAAAGGAGTTTATCTTTATCACCTATCATGTGTTTAGAGCATCCATTGTCAATGTACCACTGATTTTGTTTTCCTTCTACAAATAGAGTTGTGCCACATCTTTCTAACTGAAATTCCTTCCTTTTCCATACCTTGGAACTCAGTGATGTTTGTTCCTTTTGAATTATTGCCTGAAATTTTCTCCTACATTTAGATTCTTCATGACCAAATTTATTCCAAAATGAACATTCCATTTCATTTTCAAGAGGAGAAAAGTTATTATAAGAGTTTTTCTTGATCCTTGTCATGCTCCTTTGTTTTCTTGCTTCTCTAGTCATGATACTCTTGTAAGCAACACATTGAGCAGCTTTATGACCAAAGTTATGGCATGAAAAACATTGTCCATTAAAGAAGAAGTTTTTTGTGATCATACAATCTTTTTTTGTTGTTCACCTTTTGATTGATGCTTCTATTGAAGTTCACGCTTGGAGTAAAATGAGCATGATTTACCTGGGAAGTACCTTTAGGCTTTTGCTAATGATTGACACATTGTTCACTAGTTTTTGCTGCATCAAGATAGCTTTTGGTGCTGACTGAAGGATTTTCTAGTTGGGATGTTTCTCCAGTGTATCCAAGACCGGTATTTATAAGAAGAGAATGTTGAATCTTGATGATTTCATCTAAGGTTTCTGATCCTTTAGAAAATATAATATTAAGATATTTTCTCTTCTCAAGTTCTTTTCTTAGACCCACTACTTCACATTCTAATTTTTCATTATGTTTTTCTCTTTCTGTGAGTTGATGTGTCAAAGTGTCTATGACCATATTATTTTCTTCCAAACATATTTTAAGTCAAATGACTTCTTCAATAAAATATTCCTCTTCTAAGGCATCCATAAAGTCATCATTGTCATAAGCCATGAGTAGTTTAAATATTGTTCAGATTCATCTTCATCACTATTAAACATTCCATCACTATCTTCATGAGTATAATTAATTCTTTTATTGACAAACTGTTTTCTATTACCCTTTGCAGACTCCTTTCCCTTTTCATGATTATCTTTATGAGGACATTTAGAAACATAATGGCCAACTCTACCACAAGCAAAACATTTGAATGGAAACTTACCTCTGAATCTTCTAGAACCCCGTCGAAGCTTCTTTACAAAATTTATCTCATCTTCTTGTGAAATATATCCTAATTACTTGAGATATTCCTTTTCTTTTCCCTTTGGTGAAGCTTTGAAAGTGGCTTCTCTAATATCTGATGGACCTCCTTTCCTCAGTTCAAAGGATGTTAAAATTCCATGAATTTGAACAACAGTAACAGATTGGAGATCCTACTTTTCTTCTATGGCATATATTTGTGACTGAAATTTAAAAGACAAAGATCTCAAAATTTTCTATACTAAAGTAGCCTCCTTTGTTTCTTCACCCAGATTCTTCATACAATTTACAATCTCATCTACTCGTAAAAAGTAACTAGCAATACTTTCATAACTATGCATCTTGAGAGTTTCATACTGAATTCTGAGAGTTTGGAGGTTAGCATGTTTTACCTAGGAGTCTCCTTCATAGCCATGAATGATTTTGTCCCATATTTCTTTAGTTGTCTTGAGTTGCATGAATTTGATGAATTCTGATTTTGATATAATTTCCAATAAAGTATCGATGGATTTGGCACTGGTGTCGTATAACTTCATTCCTGCTATATCTGTGGGTATTGCTTCTGGAAATTGGTATCCCCCTTCCACAATTTCCCAAACATCAGCTCCAAGCAACTGAAGATAGTCTCTGGTTCTTATCTTCCAATATACTAAGTTGTTTCCATTGAAGATTGGTGGTCTAATAAATCCCATGCCTTTGTGATTTTTCATCTTGAGAGATCTCCCTTCAAGTGATCAAGCTTCTTCTGAAGGACTTTCTCTAATACCAGTTGTTGGGAATAATACCAAGAGGGGGGGGGGGGGGGTGTGATCAGTATTTAAAATTCAATAACTTTTCATTTCATAATCAGATTTATATACACTACTTCAGTGAAGTGAACTTGCGTGTGCACAGAACTATTATTAAGGCAACCAGCATATATCTAGTGAACTTATGATTAAGTTAATTCATCATGTGTTGATCTTTAATCAATGCATCAATACTTTATTACATAGTAACTATGTGCAGTAATAACAAAATAAACCATCACACATAAGAAACACGCATGAACACCAAGATTTAAGGTGGAAACGCAATGCGGGAGAAAAACCACATGTTGTTGTCATCTCTGTCTTTTTTTAATATAAAGAAAATCTATTTACAATATTGCACTAGTGCAGATTCATTCCAGTATGCAAGAACTCACTTGCAAAGGGCTACAACCTTCTCTTGTTCTCCAGCTTCTACTAGAAGGGAGCTACAAGGTTAATCCCCTCTAGCTCTTGTACTAGTGTTGACAAGGTTAATCCTCTCTATGGAGAGAGATGACCCCTCTATCCCAATGAGTGGGTCTAGAAAGTAAAGTGATAATCAACTAGACATCTTCCTAGATTATAATTGAAAAGTAGAATGACAGAGATAACTTACCTCGCTCTGATGCTATTCCGATTTCGTTTGTTGAGATCCTCAAACCACTTGTGTCACATACTTATTCTTGCTTCTTTTAGCGCTTATGTACCTGCACAAGTGATCAAGAGACAACAAAGCATGCAAAAACTAATATAAAATCCAATAATAACCTACTTATATAATCAAGGAATGCCAAGCTAATACATACATGAACATATATATTTTGGGAAGATGAACCAACAGTTGTATATTATTTAAAGAATAAAGGGAAGCTTAAAACCATATCATTGATTTTGAAAGGCTCTCCTTGAGTGGTAATCCAAGTCCAAGCCAAGAAACTCTCCAAAAACTCCTCCAAGTATAATGAATAGCCTCTAAGCACAAGCTCAGCATAGGGGTGCAAATGGACATAGACTAACCATTTGGGAATGGGAGAGGAGGAATTTATAACTTGGGAGAGGGAGTTAGGACTCCTCCAAAGATAGGATTAGGCCCACATCTCAAGGAGGTAGCTGATATGGATAAGACCAAGAGATCAAATTAGGAGGATTCGACCTCATTGATGTGAAACCACCTCCATCTCGCCACTCTTGAAGATTATAGATCACGAAGCTTCTCATCCTCTTTGGGAAAACTTCCTTTTTGAGACCATCACATGTATGAAAGGGAATAGAGTGATTCCATCATTTCCCTCACATAGTGCAATAGGTGATCATCATGGTTTTGAGCTTCATAAAGGTGATGACCTTCATTTTAGGGTTTTAAGAGATATTTCTTCAGGGAAAGCTCCAAATATTTTCCATGAAAAGTTAAAGGAGGGATTTGAGCTGTATACATGGATGAGTATACTGTATAATGGTTATGTTTCGAGCACTTTAGCGTATGTCACAGGGAAGTGTAGGAGGTGTGACAAAATATTGTGTAACAGATGCCCCTTAAAGCATGAAGATAGAATGAGGAGTGATGGTTGAGATGCTTTACAAAATTTTGGCAAGGACGAGGACACACAGTGTTAGGAGACCTACAAATCAAGGACGCATATACATATAAATTTTTTGAGATAAAGACATGAATCCATAGCATGGACGAAGCCATTTGGATGATGAAGACTATATGAAAAGATACATGGTATGGGTGCAACCATCCAGATAACAACAATCACCATAGATATAAAGTGTCACGGTATGGTCACAACCGTCTGTATAGTAGAAACATGTGTACAATCGTGAATGACATATAACAACATGTAGTATGAGTGATAACATACAAGACTTGGGGTCTTGCTCTCCATCCCAACCCGATCAATGTACGAACCATAACATGCGAATAAACATGTTGAAGTCGAACATGATAGAAAACAACCTGATTACCGGCCAATGATGTGGACTGTTAACAGGTACGAGAGAAACCACCAATAATGAAAATGGATCTCAAGGTACAACAGTATAATCTGTGAATGTGATAATTAAGTTGAGGTTGAACACTCGTGGAATCACCCGATCAAAATCCAATAATGAAGAAAGATCGTCCGATGCGAAGAACTGGCCATTAGGGCATGCCATCTCTAAGGTATTGAAAGGGAGTTCCTAAGTCATCTTCCCGGATAATGAGCTGAAGTCGACAGGAAGTGACCCATTGAAGGAGGGAAATAATGAATCCCCCATCATCGACATGAAACAAGGATTAAAGTGGAATAATATTCAAGACTGTAGCCATGACTCAAACAATGTATAGGTAACTAACTGCAAATTTGAATTCTCTTGAACATATTGGCAACATGACTCTGGAGTGTGGCAGCATATGACTTAGCATAGGACTAAGGGTCATGATGATAGTGTGGAATATTCAAATGAGAGGCAAAATGGATCACCCTAACCTAAGATGATAAGTGACTGAGCGAGGATCTACCAAACCCGACACGAGAGCAGAAGAGTGTCATGTTCAAGAGTGACATGCTGCCTATACAAAGGATGCCTCATCTTCATTTTTCCCCGCTATTTCTAGTTAGTACCCCAATTACTTTTATCACAAGCTAGAAGGGGATAGAATATGCTCATCATGTAAGTTCATTCTTCGAATGAATCCATCCTAGTAAGTTTTACGAGCCCTAGGAAGGAGAAGCTCAGTATCATCATGGTGAAGAGTCTTTCATTGTAAAGTTTTAACTAGTTCGATGTAAGAATAACTCGGTACCTTTTTTATGTTTAAAGAGTTTGAAAAAGAAATTAAAAAGAAAACTCCATTGTGTCCCTTTTCATAATTTGTCCCTCGAACCCAAAAATGTAGAAAACAATATTGGAGGGAACCTCTTGACCATGTCGACCAAGGTGTACCTTTTTCGTAAATAGTCAATCTCAGCCTCAAAAGGGGTAAATGTATACTGAGGCAACATCGATTCATTTACTTTAATGAATTCAAAAAAACAAGTACTTGGCAATATTTTTAGTTTTTGAGAGTTAGAAAAGAGCTAAAAGATGACTCTAGGGGGGTTCATTTTTCATTTTTTTAATGAGTCTGAAAAAGAGATAAAATAAAACTCCAAGAATAAGTCAATAATTATCACTGTTCACATTGAAGGCACCTATAACTGCACAAGAAACACACCCATCACTGATATTGAGAGAAAATGTTAAAATATTATGAAACATATTGACAAAATGAATTTCAAAACTTATAAATAGGTAAAATTACTTTCATTTTTTACGATTTTACCAAATCGAGCTCTAAAAATCCCTTTTGTGCCCTAATTCTCTTGATTTTCTAGTGGTTGCTATAAGAGATTCAGGGTAACATTTCACGAGTCATCTGTGATAGGTAAGAGACTCATCCCTGCTCTTGCATTTTATTACGTTTTTATCCATTTTAAATGGTGATTTTTATGCTAGAAAGGAGGATTTTTTAAAAATTTAGGGCGCCAACGACCATCGCAGGTATGTTCATCAGTCCTATGATGAGCCTAAAGGCTCGTGCAATGCCATCACACTATTTGTAAAAATAGGCGCAATGGCGTGGAGGGAGGCTTTTAAAGAAATAAAACTTCTCTTTTAAGCAAAATAATGATGATTTTGATCCATGAAAAAGGCATTAATAAGTGTCAAATGTTTCTTTGCAGGAGAATATGGTCTTGTAGTGGAAAGAAAGAGGCCATGAGGCCAAATACTTTCAAGCAATGCAAGATCCTAAATGTATAAATGCTCTGAGGAATTGCGGGTTGCTAAAATTCTTCAAGACCATAGGGTTAAGGGCTTAGATGGAGTTGCTTCCTTATATGATCATTCTCTGGGATGTAGATAGAGAGATATTCATCATAAAAGGCCAAGAACTAGAACTGGATGAGATGGATATCTACTTCATCATGGGATTGTCCCAATGAGGGGAAGCAATTCAACTCTTTGGATATCATCGAGTTGAGAGTACAAGGGATTTAGTCTAGAGGTATTTTCCTGGTGCTAAAATAACCAATTGAGGTAAGGTGAATATTGCGACAATCACCAACAACCTCATTCTAAGAACGATTTTGTTCATTATGGCACATGTATCTGACACGCAAGCCTTGCATGAGGCTTCAAAATCCTAGTTCCAATACGTTATCGTATGCTTGACCCCCACCATCTTCAACTGGTGTGGAGGGCTTTTGGAAAACATGAAACGACAACTGACTAAGCGGAAGCATGGAAACCTGAAGCAATTCGGATTCGGTTCTATATGGTGACATTATTTTTGGAGTAAGTGCCCCTATTCTGGTATTAGTGGACAGAGGTACCAGATCCTGCCCCCCAAGATCTGAGACTCATGAGATCGATCCAGCTCATAGCTTGAGGAGGCATGGGTCAACGTATGCATTATCCACCATAGTTTTTAGCTTGGCTAGAATTCCAACTACTTGTGGTAGATGACTACACTTATGTTGGCATAGATTTTAGGTGGGATCCAGATCTACCTCTGCCACCAAGAGAACATTGGAACGATGCAGGTAAAAACTTGGTTTTTGAATTTTTTTCAAGTTTTATGTTTTTTTATAAAAATGTAAACTGAGACTCAACTTATGATAAATGTGCAGATGTGGGATTAGAGAGACCACCAGTCATGTCAACAATAGTGTGATCAGCTTCTCATTTGATAGTGGGTGCAGACTACGAAGAAGGGGCTCACCCCTTAGCTGAGATGGAGTGAAATCTGGAAGCAATAACTAGAGGAGTTCCAGATTATGCCACTATTGATGATGTTCCACTACATTGGCAGAGACACATTGTGGGAGTCCTTGCGAGACTGTGTCGGTTGCTAGGCTGAGTGATCAGGGAAGTCTCGTGCTGTCATGAGCACCATGCATTTTGATAGTTTATCTAGGTATTTTACACATTTTGTAGGCTTTGAAAGCCAAGTGTCTTATAACACTCTATTTTTTACATTTTGATGTAAACACTCCGACATATGCAATATATCTATTATCATATATATATATATATATATATATATATATATATATATATATATATATGCATGTTTTATTTCTACTTATGTGTTCACAACATGATTCAGTTTTATAAATGATGTAAATTCCTATCAAGAACAAAATTTGCTAATGCATCGGTTAATGTATTTATATTACGTGGAATATGTTGATATGTAATGTAATCAAAATTTATTTCCAGCAATCTAAAAGTAGATACATATGCAATATTTGTGGATTTCTCACTGAGTAATGATTGTTTAATTGTAACAAAATGAGCTGCAAATCCAACTTGACAACTAAATCCTCGATGCCAAGAGCAACTGCTTATGACAAGAGTTTAATAACTACACTATATTCCACAATATTATTGGTTGTTTGACCAAGGTAGATACCTTGTAGGTTAATCATCTTTCCATGGGTCATAGAGTAACCATACTATGAAAGAGAGGTTTTGTGTGCTACGACAAGCACCATCAACAAAACCAATGTAATGAATTGATGACATTTGCAAATTGAGTGGAACATAGAGTAAGAAGAAAACACATGTCTGCAAAGCAAACAAACACACCAAAATTAAAACACGCACACTAATGAATTAACACACTAATGTACAAAAGTTATTACATGAATTTCACGCATAATACTTCTTGAGATACAACCCATTACGGGGCTGTGATAATGCATTTCCCTCATAAGCGCATAGCTCATAGGTACCTTTTTGTAAGACACACTTGACGATGTAGGGTTCATGCCACATGGGTTTGAACTTGCCTGCCCCCAATTTATCATTGGCTTGATCATAAAGAAGGACCAAGTCGCCTTTAGTAAAAGTGTGAGCAGAAACGGTTTGGTCAAAATGAGACTTGACTCTCTTCTTTTGAGCTTTGATGACCATTGCAACAATGCGATGAGTCTCATCAAGTCTCTCAAGATACAATACCCACTCCTCTTCAGGTGAGGTATTTATAAGAAGTTTGATAGCTAGCTTAAGTGAAGGGATTTCACATTCGATTTGAAGAGCTTCCTATAAATCGTACACCAGCTGGAATGGATTGAATCCAGTGGCCATCTTAGCAAAAGTTCTATAAGCCCAAAGAGTTGAGAATAGCATTAAATGCCAATCCTTTCTATGATTCCCAATGGTATGCTAAAGCATAGTAATCAAAACGTTATTGACTACTTCAACTTGGCCATTAGCCCAATGCAATGTATCACCAAGGCTCCGATAGGGTTGGGACTGATGCCGAATGCGACATCAGTTGGATCAGGACAAATTAGATTGGAAAGTTTGGGTTTGGAGATAACAAATAATGTCTCTATACCATGGGTCAAGAGTGCTGATCAAAAATAGAGTTTGATCGGGTATCTTCTCAATAAAATCAGTTGGAGTGCTTGTAGATGGAGGAGCAAAGATCAACTCAGCAAAGACGAGCGATTTATTTGATTTGGAAGTATTAAATTCCAAATCAAACTCCTTTAAGGTAATGATCCATTTGGAGTATTCCCCCCTGTAACTGGCGAGTTAGTATATATGTCATGGTGTTACAATAAGAAATCATGGTGGTCTTTCGTAAAAGGATATAGTGTCGAAATCTTTGGACGACATGCACTGCTGCCAAGGCAAGCTTCTCGACATAAGCATATTGAGACTCTGTATCATGAAGATTAGAGATTAGGTAATAAAGCACGTACTCGTTGTCGTCGTCATCCACCTCAACTAACACCATAACAATAGTGGTATTAGTTGCAGCCAAATACAAGAAGTAATCGTGGTGATAATCGGGGGATGTAGTAAAGGAGTACTAATCACCATTTTTTAAAGCATCGAAGGATTCCTAGGAAACTTAATCCCAAATTAAAGGGATCTCTTTCTTAAATAAGTGACTAAAACCCTTAGCAATTTCGGCATAATTAGGGACAAATCGATGGAGAAAAATAGCTTTTCCTTTCTATTGAGTTACGAAATGGATATGTATTTACTATTAATTCCATCATCGTTTTCCTTGATTCTTATCTTTTTCATATCTTAATGCACTAATATATTGAGGAATTATGGTAAGAAATGAAGGAATTATTTGTAGTTATGATTTAGCTAACTTTTATCGAAAAAGGAACGATTGATGTTCCCTAACGTTGGAATAGAAAAATCCAACAAGCAAAGGAAGGAATGAGTCGGTTGCGCACAAGGCCGAGAGCGAATTAGAGGATCATCTTGGAATCATAAATATTTTTGAAGTTAGAAATCGATTGCGAATCCCTTAGGATCAACAGATCTTGAGGGATCGCATTTACCATTTACCCTTTACCCCTTTCTGATTATAAAAGAAAGTGATTGTAGGAAGAAAGGGGGGGAATCTTTGTTATTTTTCAAAGTGTAAATTTAATTATAGAATTTTTTTCCAAAGAAAAAATCAAACTTTTTATAACCAAAATAAAAAGTTACATAGTATATTCCTAAGCATTCATTTTGTTGTATGATTTGAAAATCATAGAGCTCCACAGGATGTGACTATCAGTCCTGTCCAAAAAACATGAAGGAAAAGATAAACCATTGATCTGAAGCATGGAGCTCCTCATATCAAGGAAAACAACCCCTGTCCCTAGATCAAAAGACAGTGTATATCAGTTTAATATAGTGTCTGAAAGTCTCCATGAAAGGGAAAAAACGATGCTTCCACTTCTCGGGTCTCCTTATAGAGAAAAACAACCCAAATAGGAAGGAAAGTAAAAAACATCAGAAGTTTGAAATTTTAAAAAAATCATAAAAAACACTGACATGTGAGATAATAATCATAGATTTAGCTAAAAACAAAAAATTCAGGTTGTGTTATAGGCCTGAAGAGTCCATAGTAAGAACTAGTTATGTATATGGTGGCTAATCTGACACACGGATCTCTCCCTAGTCTTCGTCCTCTATTCTCCAACTGCCCATATCTTGTTGCAGACCCTCTTTAGAAAGCCTATCTACTAGATCATTGTGATCCCTCTTCTAATAAAGGTAATAAGATATAGTTTTGACATCTTCTTTGTCCATTGAACCATTTTATATCATCCAGAGAGTCCCTGAAGATCTGAACCATGAAGATGTTCCTATGAATAAGCCAACATAGAAGCAATTTAAGGGCAGACAACTCCACGAAATTATTTGTACTAGTTCCTAGGCCCACTGAGGCTTTAAGGCACCTATTTTGGTTTATGTGTATTACCAACCTGGCTCCTGCTCTGTTGTTTAGGGAGGTCCCATTGAAATAAGCCCATGGTATGCCTTCCTTGATTTGTTCCTCTATAGCTTGTCTAGACACGTTCTCTGTATCAGGCTCAGGGATATTGGTGTATATTGAAGTACATTGAATTGCAATAGCCTCATGAGGGGTGTGCATATCCAAAAATATGCACCTGTTCCTAGCTATCTAGATGCCCCATGCTATGATGAGGGGTAAATTCCACAAGTTCCCTTCCAGATAGATTTGCCACCATTTTTTCCAAACATCTGGGAAAAATTCCCCGTCCCAGACTACATTATTTTGGATAAGCTTCCCAACCTCCAATCACACCCTTTTAACAACTAGGAAATCTACAAATAGATGCCTTATTGTTTCGGAATCATTTTTGCATAGCAAGCATCTGCCCAGTCCTAACTTATAGAATGTCCCATGTTGAAACCTTCCACTTGAGGATGCACAAAAAAAAAAGTCTAGCTTTTGTAGGGCTTTCTAGCTTCCACAAGTGTTTGGCCCACCATTCCAGGTTTGTTATCGGGAAATCTAGTGTCTATGCAGAGTTGCTAGTCCCACTAAGACGGGTAGCTATCTTAGAAACAAACATATTAAAGTTACTTTCGTTTTCCTTTATGAGAAGTAGATATGAGAAGTAGATAGGAGAAGAGTAAAGAATACCAACCTCGATCTTTTGCTTGGCTCTCTGCTTGTTCCTTCTCCCCTTTGACATATATTTTCCACTCCTCCCTTGACCACTCCGCTTCAAAGAGTACTTGTAAAGTCAAAGCAGCATAATACCTTCAAAGTGCAGAGATCTACAGTCATAAACAATATAGGACCAAATATATATTGACCACATACATGCATATATTAGAAAACATACAAGAATGTGGAGGAAAATTTGAATAGCTTTATTGATATAGAGATTATAAGAGAGGTTACAACCCATTGATCTGACCCAGTGTCATCCTCCCAGCATGAGAGCCCTTCTTCACCTCATGAAAAGCTTAGATCACCCAACACTATGATATTCCACCAGGAAACCAACAACACTTCCTTACAAGATACAATATTCCAGCCTTTGGATCTCTGGATGGGGGATCCATATATAGATGATTGTAAGTGGTGAGGTCAGCTTCTGGGATTTTGATTAGTCCTCTCTCTGATAGTTCTTTGATTCCACTTGAGATTGAATGATCTCTTACTCATCCCTGGGTGAATTCAGAGAGGCAAGTGTCACAGGAGAAGTTTCTGGAATATTCCATGATCATCCACCTTGCAAATTGTCTCTGCCATTTGTCTACTCTTTCCCACTGCACCCTACAGAAGGGATTTCTAGTATGCATCGCACTTTTTACACTGAGCAGGTGAGATGCATTGCACCCTTACACTGCGCAATCTGTATGGTCTAGTTTTGACCAGTTCTGAGCAGTTTGCTATGGAGAACTTCTGGGAGATGATGTAATCAACTGACCTTGTTTCTTTAGGGCATGAAACAGCACTTTTAGGGACTTAGAAGCCCTTGGTTTATGGACACATGTGATTGGGGTTGCAATGCCCAAATATGTCTATAACAGTTGCCCCCTAAAGTGTGAGGTCGAAAATCTTTTGATGTTGGGTGAAATGCTTTATCATGAGGATCCAAGGTTCTTTCGAACTGGAAGGTGACCTGTAATAAGATACAATACAATACATTATCTTCATAACATTTTCATGATCTAGCTGAGGCGGGCATTCCCATGCTCAACTTTATAGCTTCATTTTCATGTACATAGGACAGACAACCATTTGTGTGGCAGACTGATGATTCTGGTAGAGCCATCATCCTTTGATTTGGATGATCATCTGTGCATCAATTATATACATTTGATGTCTTTATTTTCCTGAATATATCGCAGCCTGGATGGATGAAACTAGATCCGGGGTCTTCAAACTCGTCCAATCTTCGCCCGAAGTACAAGTCGATCCACGTGAAAAATGTCCCGGAGTCGAACATGGAAAGACATCGCCTGATTACTAGCCAATGATGTAAGTTGTTAACAGGCGCGAGAGGAATCATCGATAATGATGATGACTCTCAAGGTACTACAATACAATTCGTGTGGTGTGGAAAAGGGACTTGGCGTCGAACGCCACGCAAAATATTTCAGTCGAAGGCCATTGATGTAAACATGTCACCGGAAGTGAGAAACTTGCCATTGAGGCATGCAAGCTTCAAAGTACTGAAAGGGTTTTTCCCAGGTCGACTTCTTGGATAATGAGTTTTCGTTGACAAGAAGTGACCCGTCGTAGGAGGGCCTTAATGAATCCACATCTACGACATGGAACGGAGAAAATGATTTTATGGAGGTGAAAATGATCTGATGATACAAGGTTCAGGGTGGCGGTCATGAAAGAATGGAGCATGAATGTATTGCAGTGGATGAGACACAAGATGGGTTGATGAATTCTCTGATCGACTTCTCTTGAACATATCAGCGACACTGAAATGGATTGGTAGCGTTAACCCCAAAGATTGATGGTACGGAGGACCAATGGTAATATGATCGGTGAACGGAATAACCCAACCCAACTCAATCATGGTGATGGAGTGAAAGTGTCATGTTGAAGAGCGACTTGCTACCAATAAAGTTTCTTCAAGTTTTCTTCCCAATTTTCCCCAGTCATTGTTAACTAGTACCTCTTTATTTTTATCAAGCTTAAGGAGGATAACATATGCTTATTCTATAATTTTCCCTTCGGGAAAACCCGTCGCTATGTTTTAACGAGCCTAGCAACAGTGAAACTCATTCTTGTTTGCATGGACAAGTTTGTCGCTATTGGTTTTAACGAGTTTAATGACAAAGACAAATCGGTCCTTTTTCAATTTTAGAGAGTCTTAAAAGGGACAAAAAGGAAACTCCAATAGTCCTTTTTCGTCATATAATTCCTTAAGTCCGAAAAAGTATAAAATAATATGAAATGGATGAATTTTCGATAGTTTTAATGAGCTGAACAAAACAAGCGCTCGATCTGTTTGTGTAATAATCCCTAAGGTCCAAAAAGATTAAAATATAGAGGAGGGATAACACTCCCAGTAGCTTTAACGAGCTGGAGAGGCCAACTACTTGGAAATCGTTTCACATTTTACAAGTCAGATGAAAAGAGCTTAAAGGAGACTCATCTTTGAGGAACGAGTGATATTTTTGGGTAGCTGCTAATTCCAGGTAAGGTTTGGAATTTTCCAATCATGGCAGTGTCACAAGGATGGCTAACAGAATCACTCTTCGCATTTGTTCCTAAAAAGGGTAAACAATCAAATGGAGGCATATGATCAGCTAAAATAGATTGGAGGTGATGGCAAGAACACAACCAGGGCTCAAAAGCTGATGATAATGCATTCACAAAGCTTATTTACCAGAGGTTGGTTCATTTTTTAATGAGCTTAAACTCTGGGGAACATTTGCTCATTGCTTAGGTTTAATTTTTAACGATCTTAAACTTGGCATAAAAACTACTCATTCTAGTCGTATAATAAGGATGTCTCATCGATAAGTTCAATTTTTAAGCTGCTTGCACCATTTGAAACTTTGCTCCGCATCCTTTTGTTATGAAATCTAGGAACGACCAACTACTATCCTAGGGGTTAGTTAACTACTAAGGTTAGGTAAGAAAATTTTTCCTTTACTTTGCTGGTGCCATTTGGCCCCTTCAAACGCGAATGGTCGATTTGACCACTCACCTAACTTAAGCAGTTGAAGTCAGCAAAACTATGGGGTTAGCATTACGTTGGCCACTTTTCACTTGCGTGCAAAGGTTTGCATGCACCCAGGTATAGCGAAGTAGAGTTTCCAGGTTACCCTTCAATTTACAGACAGAACATTTGTTCTGTCGGGAAAGGCCTACCTTCTAATGGAGGTATCTTATTCCATTCTAACCCCATTTTCCTAAATGGATGGGTGTGTCAGACTAGTCATATTCATACGCGGAAACCTACCCTATACCTAACGTTTTCTTGCTGAAGTAGACCAGGGTGCATGCCCCCCTGGGTTTGAGCCATGGCCACCGAATTACTCGCATTCTTCAAGTGGACGGACTGGAGATTGATGAGACATTCCTTGCATGAAAAGACCAGTTAGGGATGGTACTTGACTATTAGCTATGTGTGAGCCATGGAATGAAAGCTGGTCTATGAGCTAGACCACTCGACCTTCATGCAAAAAACACATTACTCGAAAGAGTGAGGAGACAATGGCTCCCATGCTATAAATATAGTCATGCCCAAGGAGTAGATTATATCTAAAGGTCCTTGGACTACCATTACATTCAGATATAAGGTTTTCCCTCTCAAAGTTATAGGCAAACTCAAAAGGATCCCTAACGGTTGACTGGTTCCTTTATCGAAGCCTGCTAAATTTCGCATCTCAGGCATAAGCGTTGGCGAACCAAGCGCTTTCCAAGCAGTTGAGGAAAGGATACTCACAGAACCCCCTTCATCTATGATGGTACCAACCATTACCATTCTTTAAGCTTTTACAATGATTCGGAATGGTATATTAGACGGTAAACGAGATCTGCCTAGTAGATTCAAGTCGAAGGAAACGACTAGGTTGCTTGGAGGTGGGACCGAATAAACGGCTAGATATGACCTTGATGAACTTCCTTCCCATGGTAAAGGAATGGGTATATTGCGCCCATGTTCATTGGAGTCTGTGTTTACGAAAAGAATTTGAACAGTGTCGTTCTCATTCTCTTCGGTGACTGTATCATCTGAAGATGGACCCTCCAAAGACAGGACCGGGTCGACAATCGCCTCAACCTTTTAAATTTCATCTGGTGTGGATTCAGAGGGTTTATCTTCAATGATAGATGCTTTGAATGACCACAAATTCATGTCAGTCGGATTTTCAACTAGTGATGGACTCGGCAAGAGTTTCTTGTACCCAGGAGGAAGCCATAGCAGTGAAGTAGGACAGTCATCCAAGACTCTTTTAGCTTCATATAGGAAGGGACAATGGTGGACGACATGATTGCCTTCACATAGTTTGCAAGGAAATTTACATTTTCCTTTCTGTCTAGAGACTTCAGATTCACTAGTTGATGGTGTACTCTCAACATGATCGTCAGAGGTTGATGACACCGGATTTTGCAAACGAGGAGACCAGTCCCTTAAGATCCGAGGGATGCAAGGACAATCTCGATGATAGTGGTCCCCTTTGCAAATGACAGATGGAGATTTCGGTTTGCATGGTGCAGTGTGTGGATTTTCACTAGATGATGCACGACTACCCTTTTTGCCTTTCGCTCCTTCTTCTTCTTCTCTTTCTTCTTCCCTTTCTTCTTCTTCTCAGTTACTTGGTATTTAGCTTCATCAGCCTTACCAAGCGAAGAGGAAGGAGGGAAGGGAGAAACAAGCAAAGCAGAAGGTTGGGGGGGTAACTCTAGTATCATCTAGTTGCTGACTTGATTGCTCAGGAATTACGGCGGTTTGAACGACAGATGTCGAGAAGAGCCATATTGGCAAGCTGATTGTCAGTCCTGGGAGGGACAATGTGGCCATATGAAGTGCACCAACATCTCCCCAAGAGGAGAAAGGAATAGGATTTCCCCCAAGGGGAAATCCTTGGTTGGTGGACTCCATTTTTCTCAACCTAAGACCAACGAGGGAACAATGACGTTATTCCGATTAAAATAAATTTTAGACGCTTGACACAACTTGCTTTTTTCAATTTTTAAGAGTCAAGAAAAAGAAAAATATGACTCTAGTCACCTTCGATTTTTAATGAGCCTGAAGTGACAAGTGCTCAGATGGACCTTTTCCTTTAAGGAGTCTGAAAAGGAATGAAAGAGACTACTCTGGAAATCTAGACAGAGGGATTACCAAAACTGTAGAATACTTTTTACAATACGGAAGTCAATCTTCCTGAATGTTGTGTTCAGTGCATTGTGATCGATAGGGTGGCAAACACGACTTCCTCGGGATAAAGGATATAGCCTATTGTGGTCTCCCAATATATACTCGATAGTACATGGGAGCACAAGTCCGTAATGGCACTTTCCGTCTCAAAGAGGAGGAATCACCCAACCTATGATGAAAGCGATAGTTACCAAGCTTTAGGACACCGGAATACGTCTCTAGCCTAGACTTCTAAATGTTGTGCGTTAGGTTCCAAAGAGTTTTTATGTTCATTGAATTTATTTTACAGTTGATCTTTCTTAATTTTTCCTTTCAGGTTCACCGCGTAATGTAGATATACAATTCCTAAAATGCAATCTAAGATGTTAAACAAATGTTTAATCCTCTTTTTGCAATGAAAATCCTAGCTACTTAGGAAAGAGAAATGAGATTCTTTCAACATAGAGCAGAGAGCACACACTAGATGCACTGTCCTAAATCAAACCAACAAGCAGTCTAAATGCAAATGCACATGCATGTATTTGTTTTCGCTTTCTTAATGTGTGAATGACAAAAAGAATTCTAAGTACAAATTTGAATCGTTTCAAGCGACAGTACTAATGATTTTATTTTCAAAAAACGAAAGGAAGATAATGATGAAACTTTGTGATTTTGAATTGAAAACTGCTTTCGACACTTGAAAAAATATTAATTCAAATCAAATACAAGAGTAACTGTGTAATCGACCATCAAGAACAATAGAATTCTTTTCTTTGACTAAAAACAACACTTGAGACACTTTCAAATCAAAAGATGACAGCTTGATTACGCTACTTCTTTGTAAAAGAGGACCATAAATGATGCACAATACATAAAAACATTTAGAGTTCCTTGTACTATGGAGGCTAAATCCTGTAAAGGAAGGGAGTTTGCACAGAGGTATACTGATCACAGGCAACAAAACTCCTAAATAAAGCTGAAGAGAGTGAACAAAAACCAAAATCTGGAAGCAGAAGAGGTCTTATCTTATCACCACACCTGTAACACAAGGAAAGTGCGATGCATCTCACCTACTGCACACGGGAGGTGCAATGCATCCAAATTCCCAAGAGGGGAAGGTGCGATGGTCTAGGGATGAGACTTCAACTTGGTTCTGGGTCATAGTTTGTAGCTTAGTTCAGGGATTTAGGGTGAGCAAATGATAGTCAGTAAATGTAATCACAGGGGCTAATCTAATGAGGCTACTTGAGCCACCACCAGGGAAATTAGGATGTTTACAAATCAATTGTTTAGTTTATAAACAAAACCCAAATATAGATTGAAGCAGCATTGATCTACTTTGCACTTGCATAGCAAATGCAGTTCGAAGGCTAGTTGGCTTGACTTTAGGCTCCATCTGTAAGTTTATGAAGCAAAAAAATATAGACAAGCAAACAAACTACTCGATCCCCAGCGGAGTCGCCATTTTTTTATCGGGAAATCTAGTGTTTATGCAGAGCTGCTAGTCCCAATAAGACGGGTAGCTATCTTAGAAACAAACAGATTAAGGCTACTTTTGTTTTCCTTTATGAGACATAGATAGGAGAAGAGTAAAGAATACCAACCTCGATATTTTGTTTGGTTATCTACTTGTTCCTTATCCCCTTTGACAGATCTTTGCTGCTCCTCCCTTGACCACTCTGCTTCAAAGAGTGCCTGTAAAGTCAAAGCAGCATAATACCTTCAAAGTGCAGAGATCTACAGCCATAAACAATATAGGACCAGATATATATTGACCACATACATGCATATATTGGCAAACATACAAGAATGTGGAGGAAAACTTGAATAGATTTATTGATATAGAGATTAGAAGAGAGGATTACACCGATTGATCTGACCCAGCATCATCCTCCCAGCATGAAAGCCCTTCTTCACCTCATCAAAAGCTTAGTTCACCCAACACTATGATATTCCACCAGGAAACCAAAAACACTTCCCTACAAGATATAATATTCCAGCCTTTGGATCTCTGGGATGAGGGATCCATATATAGATGATTGTAAGAGGGTGAGTCAGCTTCTGGGATTTTGATTAGTGTCCTCTCTCTGATAGTTCTTGATTCCACTTGGAGATTGATGATATCTTACTCATCCCTGGGCGAATTCCGAGAGGCAAGTGTCACAAGAGAAGTTTCTGGAAGATTCCATGATCACCCACCTTGCAAACTATCTCTACCATTTGTCTACTCTCGCCCATCGCACCCTACAGAAGGGATTTCTAGTATGCATCACACTTTTTACACTGAGCAGGTGAGATGCAACTGTTTTTCTCTATACTTTTTTGGAGGGGCAGCTGTTTTGCTTGACAATCTCCTTAATAGTTTCTGCTTCTAAAGAGCCTAGTTGCTCACCCTAGCTCTGTTCTAAAAGGACCATGTCTCCTAATTGAATATTAGCTTCCTGAAGCATCTTTGTCTCTACTTCTTCTTCTTGGCATATGTTCTTTGTGCTTAGGCCTACCTAGCTATTTTCTGCTAGAAGCGTGTCACCGGATTGGTTCTCTGCTTCTCAAATGGCCTCTACATCTATTTCTACTTCATGGCTTGCATGTTTTGAGGGAGATAGAATTCTAGCATCACCATAATTATCAAGAGATTAGGTTTTTCCCAAATTAATATTGAGCGGGCTTTCAGGCTACATGTAGTCATTCATGTTGGCTAGGACCTGGGCGCCAATTCAAAATCGTGCAACAAGTCACCTTGGGGACTCATGCTTGGTGTTGAGGGAAGTCCCAATTCATTTCTTTGTTCATCTCCAGAATTCCATGTTCCTTCCTCATGGTCTGATTTAGGGTTATCCTAGCCTTCTAACTCTAGCTGCAAGTATTGTTCACTCACTAGGTTGGATAATTCTATAGGTTGACTAATACTGCCTTAAGGATTTTTAGTTGCTCCTAATTTTGACCTCAACCTTATATATCGTCTGCACTTTTGAGGTATGTTCCTTGCAAGGGTAGTCCACTTCCTTTTCAGAACAGGGTTCGGTGCAGGCGGGGCTAAACCTCCTTTGAGAGCTAATATTAGTTCATCCAAGCTTGATTGTTGTTGGACGAGGTTATAGCTAACTATTATCCTGATCAAACAGTGGTGGCTTACTACGGTTTCTATGTGTTGGGACCGTATTAGCCTCTCGACGGTGTCATCCAGTAAATAATTCAATAATACAGGTAAATTTATAGAGCAATTTTGTTTTAGAATTGCTAAGAGTTTGAGTTGACACGGCCTTACCACGTCTTTCCGCCCGTCACATGTAATGTAGTTATGGAAAATTCTTGCTAGTTCTCCCCATGGTTCTCCAAGAGAAGATGGTCGAATGCCTTTGCCCTTTTTGATCAGCTCCTGTTCTTCATCCCTGAAAGCATTCATAGCATCATGTAGCTTCAACTGCTTACCAGCCCACACTGGTCCTTCTGCCAGTAACCCGGATACTTCTGCTATCATAGCGCCTGATACAGTGATTTGCCTGACCGTTACCATGAATTTTCCATTCTGTAGATTTCGTAAGAATTCGATGGAAATTTCCTCATTGAGTGGTTTAAATCTTGTAAAGTATGCTATCCACCCGAGTCGAGCTAAAATTTCCCTGGCTTCATTAGAAACAACTAGTATTAGAGGTTCTCTACGCACTCTTCTTCCTCCCATAATGCTTGAATTCTGCAAATGATAAGTGTAGCAGGGAGAAAACAGCGACGAATAGAGCTGAGTGATGGAACAATAAATGGTTGTGATAGCTTTATCAGGTGATACCTTATAAACATAAATACCATTACTGAGGCTGTTATCCTACCACATGCTTTGTGATAATGGAATTTCATATCATTATGCAAAATCCAATGAATAAATGACAGTGCATGCAGAAATACGCTGGAGGTCACCACCCCCCTTCGAAATAATAGATCACATATGACCAAATGAATGAAAGGGTAAAGCGTTGGCGGTGAAGTATAGGGATGATGGATTGGCAAGGTACGTGTATTGATGAAAGGATCATAAAGGATATTGGAGTGGAGAAATCAATGCATGTACAAAGAATTATCAATAAGTGATATGTTGTTGTGATGTGATATGACAAGGAAAAAGGGACAACATGCATAAGAAATAATACTTTACTGTCGTTATTCCACTTAAAACAAATTTGATTGTTTTTTTTTTTTAATTACTAATGCATAAAGGTTCAAGGTACTTTAGGGACATAATATCTTTGTAGAAAAGATAAAAACATAAGAAGAGGGTATTATAATAGTTATTGATGTAAAATGAAGCTTCAATACCATCAACAGAGCTTCTGTTGCCTGTAGGCATCCATAGCCTCAACAGAGTTGCTTTCTAACCCTTGGGAACCATGGTCCTCTATGTATAATTAGGGAAGTGTCTTATGATGTCCATAATAGGGACCAATGTGTTGGCTTGGTAACCATGTGAACACATTAGCATTCACTAGGAAGTAGCGAAAGTGGTTAGGCCGGCTTGCGATGAGACCTCATGTTTCCAAGGACTTTGTTTGTTTATGCATCCATTGGATCATATCCCTAGTTTGGTGGCCATAGTGGGAATGCCACTTCGCTCCTTCCTTATGATCATGGTAGGCTGGCTCGTGATGAGATCCCCTATCCTCCATCTGTGGAAAAAAATCATAAAACTATTAGTGAAATATATATATATATATATATATATATATATTAAATATATATATATATATATTAATATATATATTAATATATATAATTTTATTTTTTTATAGTCGCCATTTTATACATAGACAATGGCTCATCACTCCTTAAGAGTAGGGATGGCGGAAATAGTTTGACATATCAATATATAAAAAATATACCCATAATCTTATTGATAATACACAAAGAGAGTTATACAGGAAAGGGGGAACCAACATGGTATAGATAATCATTTAGTTTGATTTATAGTGGAAATGAGGATATTGAAGTGATATAGATAACTATGTCCTTTTATTTTTTTGATCATCACAAAGCAATCTTGTTGAAGATGATAGTATTCAAGGTATTTGCATGTTCCACTAGACTCCATATTTGTTGTGCTTAAATATGTATTGTACCTTTCATGCCATTAAGAGGACCATAAAGAGTGAAACTGGGATGGTATGGTGATGATTATGAAAGGAAGAGAAAGAGGATGTTCTAAAAAATATTCACAAAGTGTTGTTTCTTGAAGGGAATAGCAAAAGAAAAACCCACACAAAAAGTGTTGTTCCTTATAGGGAACAATATTTGTTCCATGTAAGGAACAACAAAGAAAAATATGCAAAAAATGTGTTGTTCCTTATAGGGAACAACAACTGTTCCTTGTAGGGAACAACAAAGAAAACAATCACAAAACAGTGTTGTTCCCTGTAGGGAATAGCAAAGAGAATACATACGAAAATTATTGTTCCCTGTAGGGAACAACAACTGTTCCCTATAGGGGACAGCAGTTGTTCCCTGCAGGGAACAACAAATAAAACGCATGCAAAAATTGTTGTTCCTTATAGGGAATAATAGTTGTTCCCTATAGGAAACAATAAAGCAAACTACACACAAAAATTATTGTTCCCTGTAGGGACTAGTAGCTCTTTGCTGTAGGGAACAAAAAGAAAAAATGAATGCTAAAATTGTTGTTCCTTAGAGGGAACAATAGTTGTTCCCTGTAGGGAATAGCAAAGAAAAATCACATGAAAATTGTTGTTCCCTGTAGGGAATAGCAAAGTGAAATACACACAAAAATTTTTGTTCCCTGTAGGGAACAGTAGTTGTTCCCTGTAGGGAACAACAAGGGAAAATACACATGAAAATTTCTATTCCCTAGAGGGAACAACAGTTGTTCCCTATAGGGAAAACAAAGAAAAAATGAAGAAAAAAAAATAATATACAATCTATTATCTAGGCAAATCAAATCAAACAGAAAGGAAAATTTATATATAGGTTTCAAAAAAAAAAATTTCTTCACTAGACTGGTGCTATGGAAGGGTTGTCCTCCTTAGCAAGAATTTGTATTGTGGAATCTTCATGTAACTGCTAGAAAAATGATTCCCTTGTAAGAAGTTTGTGATAGAGGCGTACTCGATGTCCATTTTCTTTAAAAGAGTAGCTAGACCCATCAATGGTGGCTAATGTAAGGGTGCCATTATCATGTACCTCTTGTATCTCCTAGGGGCCTAACCATCTGGTCTAGAGTTTGCCCAGGAAATCTTGGAACTGGAATCATACAGAAGTGCCCAATCACCTTCATGGAAGATCTTCTTCTTGATGAGGGCATCATGCCATTTTGCTCTTTGTTGTTGGATCATTGTAGTATGCTGAAGAGATGATAGTTGGATTTCATCCACTTCCTTGATTTGATGTAGCCTGTTAATCTGTGTTTCATTCAAATCCAAGCCTACTTCTTGAGCTATCCTCAATGTCTGAATTTCAAATTCTATTGGGAAGATAGGTTCTTTGTCAAACACTAGTTGATATGGGGAGTACCTTGTGGTATTTCTCCATGTCATGCGATATGCCCACTGGGCTTCTAGCAATCGGGTAGCCCAGTCAGATCTATGTGATGCGGCTGTCTTTGTTAGTATAGCCTCGATTATTTTATTGGTACTTTCTTCTTGGTTGTTTGCCTATGGGTGGTATGGAGAAGTGATTCTATGCCTGATATGATGATTTTTTAATGTAGCGGCAATCTTATGGCCTACAAATTATGGCCCTCCATCCGTGATTATTTCTCTAGGCAAGCCATACCGCATGAAAGTTTGGAAAAGAAAGTGGATTACTGAGTCCTTCGTTGCCCTTGGTAATGGTTCTGCCTCCACCCATTTAGTCACATATTCTGTTGAAACTAGTATATATGTCTTTTGATTAGATGATGGGTTTATTAGGCCAATAAAATCTAATGCCCAACGTTAAAAAGGTTCAATGACTAATTGTGGATGCAGGGGCATCTCCTCAGACTATCCAGGGTGGCCCATTCTTTGGAAGCTATCGCATGCTTGGACAAACTTCTTGGTGTCCTTAAAAATGGTGGGCCAATAATAGCCCATCTGTAAGCCTTTATTCCCATTCATGCATTCTGCAAAATGTCCACTGCAAGGTCCATCATGGAAATCTTTTAGGATGTTGAATATTTCATCTTCCATGACACACCTTCGGATATGCATATCAACTCTTATGTGAAAGAGGTATCCTCCAATCCAAGAGAATCGAGTGTTGCGTTGTACTATTAGTTTTCTTTCATTGGGCATCAGGTGCTTGGGAAATTTTCCCACTGCTGGGTAGTTTGTAACATCCGCGTACCACAGTGTTTTCACGGTTATAGCAAATAAGTGCTCATCAAGGAACTAGTCTTCTACTACTGTCGAGTCGTCTGTCTTTGGCACACGTGAGAGGAAGTTTGCCACTGTATTTTCCTTTCCTGGTCGATCCTTGATTGTTATGTTGAATTCCTGCAAAAGGATCAACCATCGGGTCACTCTTCCATTTGTAACAAGTTTATTAGCTAAATATTTAATAGCAGAGTGATCAGTATACAAAACCACAGGGTATCCTGTTATATAGTGTCTGGATTTGTTAATAGCATAGATTACAGCCAAAAATTCTTTCTTAGTCACAGTGTAATTCAACTCAGTAGGAGTTAAATTTTTGCTGACGTAGTATATTGCATAACGTTTCTTATCTTCCTTCTGGCCGATAACTACTCCAATGGCCGTATCTGATGCATCGAATGAAAACTGAAATGGCAAATCCCAGTTCGGGCCCCATAATACTTGGGCCATTGGTACTAGCCATTTTAAATATTCAAAAGAAATGTCACATTTTTTTAGTGCATATGAAATTGATATTTCCTGTTAATGCATATAATGGTCCAGCAATTTGGGAGAAATTCTTTATAAATCTTCTATAATATCCAGAAAATCCCAAAAAAATACATACCTCAGTTTGTGTGTAGGGGGTAGGTATTAAGAGGACTATCTAAATTTTTGCTGGATCTACCTAAATTCCAGTTGCTGAGATGTAGTGACCCAGGATGAGGCCCTCGGTCATCACCATGTGGCATTTCTCATGGCTTAAGAAGAGCCTGCTAGCAATGCATCTTTGCAAAAATTTCTCTAGTATTTGTAATGCCGACTCGAAGTCACCTCCATAAGGTGTAAAGTCATCCATGTACACCTCGAGTCCCTCGTTTATCAAGTCTGAAAAAATGTTAAGTATGGCTCTCTGGAATGTGGCAGGTGTGTTGCATAGTTCAAAAGGTAAAACCCTATAAGAAAATGTCCCCCAGGGGCAGGTGAAGGTAGTCTTATCTTGGTCTTCAGGGGCAATTTGGATTTGGTTGTAGCCATTGAAGCCATCTAGGAGAGAGAAGAATTTTTTACTTGCCAATGTGTCCAAGACCTGGTTAATGAACGGGAGGGAAAAATGATCTTTTTGGGTTGCTTTATTAAGCTCTCTATAATCAACACATATACACCACTTCCCATTCTTTTTAGGCACCACAACTAATGGAGAAACCCATTTGCTATTAGATATAGGATAGATGAAATTTACATCTAATAGTTTTTGTAGTTGATTTTTAAAAACATCTTTAAGGTGAGGGTTTAACCTCCATTGAGGTTGTCAAATAGGCCTCACATCTTTCTTTGTATAGATGTGGTACATGCATAATTGGGGATCAATCCCTTTCATATCTGGGTATTCCCAAGCAAAAGCCTCTTTATATTTTCTAAGGATTTGAACAAGCCTCTGCTCCTGGTCATCAATCAAGTTTTTGTTAACGTTTAGGACTTTCCCTAGCTCAATTTCAATGGGTTTGTTGTTATAAACAGTTGTTGTTGGTATTGTCTGATCATTAATATTTTTAAGGGAACTTCTTCAATTTCGTTATCCAGGGCTGCTTCGATTATGTGACATTTTAGATTGGATACAACATTTGGTTGGTTAATGTAAGTGTTAGTGATGTCATCTTTTGTTTGATTCTTAAATTCAAGAGCATATTCTACAGTTAGTGATGATCGAATGTTTTCATTTAAATATGATACAAGTTGTTTTCTAGTTTTTATTATTATTAGGCTTGGCTGAGCTGGAGGGTATAAAGCTAGATTCTTCACATTAATTCCTTTTGCTATAGTCATACTATCTATTCGGCAGCTTATGTAAGCATCTGCGGTTGCTAGCCAAGTTCTTCCTAGAATATGGGATGTCCATCTTGCCAGTTTCTAGGATTAATAATCAAGAAATCTGCTGGGTATTCCCAAGAATCTACAGACACCATTACATCCTATAGTGTCCCTTCTGGTTTGACAACTTGTCGGTCAGCAAGTTCCAACAAGGTCGTAGTTGGATCCAAGGCTGTAATGCCAAGCTTTTGACAGGTTGTTGTTGTGATAATAGTAGTGGTTGCTCCTAAATCAACTAATGCATTGGGGAAGGAACATCCATTTATTTGTACTGTGACTATAAGGTTTCCTGGGTCCTCATATTTCACTGGTGTTTCTCTGCCTAATAATAAATCGGACAAAGTTCTGACTATGTGGACATTTGGGGTTGTTTTTATTTTCCTCTTAGGCTTTTTAGTACACAATTCCTTAATAGTTTGTGAGAATAATTTAAGCAAAATCACATAAAAAATTCTTTGTCGACGCGTTTCGAACCAACCAGTGTGGTTCATCGTCAGGACAAGTTGAAGATCCAATCTGAGCGATGAGTTAAATAGAGACAACAGGCCAATCCAACAGCTAAATTTCCCGGGAAATGGTTAAAGGACCTCTAACGGCTAGGTTTGACCAGGCCCAGGGGGAGGGATCCCAATTTTTATTTAATTTTTTTTTTATCAATATTTATTTGTTATTATTATAATTATTATATCTATATTATATATAATATTATTCATATTATATTATCTATTAATATTAATAATATTATTACCAATATTAAAATTATTATATATTTATTTACCATTATGTATATTTCTATTTATTTACCAATATATATATTAATAATTTATTTATTTAATTATTAGATATATGGTACATATTATTTTGATACTACTATTTTTTATTAAGGTGTATTGTTTAGATTGAACTTAATATTAATCTTATTTATTTATGTATTTGCTTATTTATTTATTATTATAATTATTAAATATATTAATTTTTATTTAATATATTTTTTTACCATATTACATAATGAATTTTTTTTTATTTACTTTCAATATAATATTGATATTTACTATATATTATATTAAATATTATTATAACTATTAATTATAATGTAAATATCATTATTATATACCCCTTATTTTATTATTAAACATAAGATTAAAACTACGGAATAATTATTTTCATTTATACGTTTATTTATTTATTCATTTATTAATATTAATATTACTAAATTAATATTACTATTATGAGAAAGTAATAAAAATATAAACTAATATCATATTATTAAGATATAGTAGTTAATAATATTATCAATAATATTAATTTTTGGCTAATATTACTAGCTTATAATCTGAGTAATAAAGGGATTAATTATATCATTCAAACCAGATTGAGCGAGGAACACGAAACACAAGACAGGCCGGAATGAGGAGGCTAGGAAGACAGGGCTGGGATCTAGCAACTGCTAATCTTCCAGCCATCATCCCTATTAAGATTTATAGGCCTTTTTTCAATCTCAAGGGCCTCTCTAAACTTCCGATGGTGAAACTGCGCAACTTTTGCAATGACACGAGCCTCTTCAATACAGACATGATGTTTAGTCTTCTCGGCATGCTCTGCAAGGGCCGAGGACTTGGCCCATCCATGCTTTAAGTATGCCAAATTCTCATTAATCATTGATTAATAGAGCGACCAGTCTCACCAATGTATGGTGTCCCACAGGAACAAGGAATGACATATACGCTCTTCATGTCTTTAGGGTCAATAGGATCTTTAACAAATCTAAGAGAGCCATGGACGGTATTAAGAGGTCTAAAGGTTGCGGGGACATTGTGCTTCTTCAGAATCCTGGCAATCTTGTCAGTGGTTCCTTGGATGTAAGGTAGGTGAACCCCCATGACACGATCTTTAGGATCTTTATGGACTGAAGGCTCCTTATGGTCCTTGAGGAAGGATTTTTGACCCAGGTGTCTACTGTAAACATTCTTAACAAAGACATCTAGGAGATGAGCCTTCTTCTTTTCCAAGCTCTCTTCATCAGATATTCTCACAGCACGGGTAGCAAGCGTGCTAAGAACACCCAACTTCTGAGTGGGAAAATGATGGGAGCTAGCATGCAGATATTGATCAGTACGAGTTTTCTTTCGAAAAACATGGTGAGAAAAGGAACCATCCTCATTCTTAGAGATGAGAACATCCAGGAATGGAAGACATCCATTGACTTCCTTTTCCATAGTGAATTTAATGGCTAAGGACTGGTTATTGAGATGACGGAGGAAAAAATCCAACTCACCGAGACATGTAGGTTTTAACCCCGTACAGAAATTACCTGCATACGAATTCTAAATCACAGGAAAAATAAAACTGTGATAACATAACACATAAAACACATATACACAAATATTTCCCACTGGATCTCAAAACCGAGACTACCAGCTTGATGTTTCATTATTTCTTTCAATGTTACAATACATATTTATACATGCTGAAGCATCCAATACCATGGACCGAAAACCATCGTGTCCAAAACCATGGACCGAAAACCATAGGTAGGTTCGCCCAACCTTATATAGGGTCCAAAAAAAAAATTACTCGGGGCGCTGCCCCGAACCCTGTAGAGGGGGGCTACCCGCCCCCCTCAAACCCCCCAGACAGGGGGGGCTGCCGCCCCCCCACTGCACAACGAAGGGGGTGCTCCGCCCCCCCTCTAACCCCCTGGTTCACTACGTAGGCTAGTCGTGGAAAGAATGTAACACAACCCAACAATCTCCCTCTTGTTTTTTTCTTTCCACAAGGGGTCACAGGAGAGATTAGTCATTTTTTCAACCCTGAAATGCCCATAGTTTCTCTACACCAAGAGAACTTCTCAGAGCTCACAGATTTTGTCAATGCATCTGCAGTATTATTCAAAGTGTCCACCTTTTTGTTTTCTATCATATCCCTCACAAAGTGATACTGAACATCAATATGCTTTGTCTTTGAATGATAAGCAGGGTTCTTTGCCAAGAAAATTGCACTTTGGATGTCACAGTATATCCTTATAGCTCCCTGTACTAACCCCATACTTGAACACATCTCTGCAACCAAACGGCTTCCTTGCTTGCATGAGTGGCTGCCATGTATTCTGCCTCTGTAGTTGATAGTGCCACTACAGATTGTTTCTTACTCATCCAACTGGATGCACCTCCAAATAGTTTAAACACATACCCACTTGTAGATCTTCTCTGATCTAGATCTCCAGCCCAGTCTTCATCAACAAAGCCATGGATATCCAATATTCTGTCCAATCCTGGTCTTCCTTGGTAGCACAATCCATAATCGCTAGTGCCACGCAAATACCTGAAAACCCGCTTCACTATTGTCCAGTGCTCCTTCCCTGGTTTTGACATAAACCTACTCAATACTCCCACTGCATGTGCAATGTTTGGTCTAGTATAGACCATGGCATACATCAAGCTACCGACTACACTTGCATATGGAACACGGGACATATCCTCTTCCTCTTCTTGTGTCTTGGGACACTCTTCAGCAGATAACCTCACACCTACAGGAATAGGAACCTTCACCAGTTTACTATCCTGCATATTAAACCTCTGCAATATTGTCTCGACATACTTCCTTTGTTTTAACTAGAGCTTCCTGTTTGCCCGATCTCTTTTCATTTCCATTCCCAAAATATAGTTTGCAGCACCGAGATCTTTCATGTCGAATTTGGAGGACAATTGGGTCTTCAAATCCTGGATAATTTCTTTGTCATTTCCAACCAGCAACATATCATCCACAACAAGACCAGATAAATAACATGGTCACCAATTAATTTAAAAGACACACAATGATCTGCTTTGCTTCTGGTGAAGCCAATTCCCCGTATAAATGTATCAAATTTCTGATACCACATCCTTGGTGACTGTTTTAACCCATACAGAGACTTCTTTAACTTGCATACTAGTTCTTTCTTACCTTCACCGCAAAGCCTTCAGGTTGCTTCATGTAGATTTCCTCTTCCAAATCCCCGTGAAGATATGCTGTCTTCACATCCATCTGTTCTACCTCAAAATCAAAAGCAGCAGCAACAGATAAAAGTAATCTAACAGAAGTTACCTTGGCAACAGGAGAAAA
>APFE031277585.1:63859-96287 GCA_000404065.3 Pinus taeda | reverse complement strand
CTTAAACTAACTATTTAATACAAAAGACAGCTAACTAGGAGTCCTAGAGACCTAAAACAATTAGGAGTGTAACTCCTCATTATGATCAAAACAACCTTATATAAACATTTAAAAGATTATTCGACACCTAAAAATCCATGAATTCGAACTTGATGGTGCTCATAACCTTCCAGCTGGCCCTTGATGACTCATCCTTTTGATGTTCCTAGAAACTAGGAGACTGTCCCTTGCTTTGTTCTGGCTGAAACATAGGTCTTGGGACAGAGCTCATAACTTCTCCTAAGAACTGTATTTGGAAAAACTGAAGGAGGCTTTTGTGAACCAATCCATGCTGACCCAAAACCTCTCTTGGGTTTTTGAAACACTACTCCAGCTGTCCAGAATCGATCCTTGAAGAAGACGTGTAAAACAGGAAATTTTGATTTTTTTAAAACTGCACCTATAGCAGTTTTGTAGCGCAAGTTTAGTCTTTCATTTCTCCCTAATCATAATGGATTTGAAGAAAGTGGAAGAGGTTTTTGTACTTCAGTATCTTAGGAATGAAAACCTCTTTCACTTTTCAGAGATGAGCTTTCAACTGCTCATAACTTCTTCTAGAAGTTGACTGGTAAAAAAAGTTATGAAATAATGATCACCTTTATAACATATATCTTAGAGTTCAAAGATGTCCTTCTTCTACTTGTTTTCCCTTGCTGAATGCTGAAAATTTGTAAATGATCCTTTGCAGAGATTCTCATTTGAAAATATTTCTCTTTTTCTTTCAAAATTGGTCCACTAATTCATAATATGCACCTACAGCAGTTTCGTAGCACGCTACGAAACTGCTGTGTAATTTCAAAAACACAGTTTTATGCCAAAATTTTACTTCTTCGAGTTTTCTTTCCTTTGAAATGAATTTTCCATATGCCATGAGGCTATTCAAAACTGAATAAACTAATACCATTCTTCAAAGTATACTTCAAAAGGTGATCCACATCCAAACTTTAGGATTTAACCTTACTTTGCTATGTGATTTCTTTTAGCTAAGGATGTCCTTCACGCTTACTTAGCTGAATCTCCAAGTCTTCAATTTGCCTCTTCATCACTTTGATGTTGGGTCTGAGCCTATTATTAATCCATCTGATGTGTCTTGCCTTGCTTAATTTAGGAACTGGCTCACTTGAATTTGATGAATATTTCTGATCTTTTCCACCATGAGTTTGTTTGCACAAACTAAGAATTGTATCAAATGCCAATTGTATGAACACGACCAAGATCAACATGAGTATGTCTAGGATCAATTAACTTTTACCTTACCCTTTTCCTTTGAAATATTTTCATTGATAACACCTTTTAAGAGGATTTTTAGCAAGTTTTTTATAGCTTCCACTATTGCAAAGATGATCTAGCATCTTATTTCTATAATCTTCTCTGTCAAGGATGACGGTAGCCCCTCCTTTATCTTCTTTCAAGACAACGACATCATGATTCTGGTTTAAGGTTTTTAGAGCCTCAAACTTAGCTTTGCTGATATTACTCCGGGGAGGTTTTACTCTCCTCAGGGCCACGACACAATCTTGCCTAATCGTGTCCTTAGTCTTATCAGGAAGGTTCTTAATGCCGAATTCCACGTCGCAGATGATGTCTTCAACAAGAATTTTTCTAGGAGCTAAGGAAAAATTAAGACCTTTCCCTAAGAGACTGAAAACAGAAGGGGGAAAGGAAAAACTCGACAGGTTTATTACCTTATTTTTCAGGGGGAGATGACGAGAATATCCTCCAAGGTTATAATTATTGTTATTAAGGAATTTCTTACTACTTTTATTATTAATACTATTCATCTCGAAATTCATATTCTCATTCCTAACTGCTCCCTTTTCATCATAATAATAATTATTATTTACTTTACTATTATTAAGATTTTCATCCTCATCTTTTCTTATATTATTATCCTTATTAATTTCCTCATTCCTCATATTATTATAGTAACCATTATCATTACAATTCCCATTACAATTATTATTACAATTCCTTAATAGCTTTTGCATAAATTGTAATGTCTTGAATAGAGTAGAGAAGAGGTATTTTTACACAAATATTTTTTAATTATCCCAGAAGATCGAAATCAAGATATTCTATTGGGCAGGGCATAATGAATCTCTCTGGGAATGGTGGGGAAGAGGTAATAGTTTGATCATGGCTTTTATATTTAACTGTATTCTCCATTTGAGGTGTTTGTTATACAGGTAACAGATCTTCTATTTATATGTTTTTATCCCCCTCTGACTCAATTATCAATCCAGACCTAAATTTGAGTTCATTACACTCCCTCAACTCAGTTTCTGGCTCCAGTCCTTCAATAATTTGTACATATTGGATGGGTCTATTGTTGGGATTTAAGTTGAGCTGGGCTGGGAGCTATGGTTGTAGATTGGGTTGAGGGTTCTACTGCAATGTGTAAGGTGCTGGTAGTGTAGGTTGAGGCAGGGGGATTGTTCCTGCTGGCTAGTTTGTAGGTCTTTGCCAACTTGACTCCCAGTTCTAGTTTTATGAAGTGGAGGGTGGCCATTCGGATGGATATGTATTGTTATGCCAGAATGGTGGGAAGTAAGAGGAATTTGGCCAACTATTGTTTTTATTTTATTGATTGGACCAAGGTGGCATAGAGATTGGTTGTTGTGACCAATTAGCAAAAGGTGGCTCGTTCTGCCACGTAGCTCCTGTGTATTGTTGAGAATTATATTGTGAGGGATGAAAGAAAGAAGATGGGTCAATAGGCATATCTGTTTTTCATGTTTGCCATTGGCGATGCTGATTTAGCAAGTAGATTGGTTCTGTTTCTTCCTCTGCCTCCTTGAAGACTATTTTTAACCTTGGGAGTGATGGACAATTTTTTGTGGCATGATCTTTAGTGCATATGACACAAGTCTGTACCATATCCAGTAGGAATTTTTATGACTATGCTTCTTCCTGCATCAAGGGAAAAAGATCACTAGGCTCTGTTTTGCTTCACCCTACATCTGCTTGGCTTGCATGATGTCTAATTGTGTCATCAAAGTTCCCAAGATATCTTTTTGAAATCCTCCAACAGGTAGCCGATTTCTGCACGAGTAATGCTTCCACCAAATATTTTACTGTCCTTGGTGGTCATATCACATTCTACTGGTTTCAATATGGTACTGCCCCTTGAGCACCTGATTCGTCCCTTTAATTAGTGTAGTTTTTAGCACATTATCAGGCAAAGGTAGAGTTGCGTAGGGAGGCCTTTGGAGGTTATATTGAAAACACTCCACATACTCTTCCAATGTTTCACTACATCTTGCTACCATTTGGAATATTTTGTCTTTTAGTTCCCTAGATCTGCAATAGTCCTGGTAGTTTTTAAGGAAAGTGATTTTCATTTGATCCCAATCATTTATGGTGCCCCCACCTAGTCCCATAAACCAATGCAGTGCTGCTCATTTTAACGTAGAGGGAAATAGCTTTTGTTTCTGGGGGTTGGTGGTGTATCATAACCCCAACATAATACATCAAATTCAAACAAAAATGCATTTGGATCTTCTGATGTGAGTCCAAGAAAGGTACGAATATTTTGTAGAGGGATAACTTTCATGGGTGCGTTGATAATTGTGTCAGTGATAGGATATTGTAATGTAGAGGTCTCGGGTGCTTATGGATTATTGGCCATTTGATCAAATATATTCTAGTACCTTTCTGGGGCCTCTGAACCTAGAGATTATCCCTAGGATATCTAGGAGGGGTGGGAATGATCTTAACAGCACTCCCTTGGTCTGGCATAATGGATGTCCTTTCCTTAATTACTACCTGAGGGAATCTTGATTCCTTTGTTTCCCCTATTTCTCCTCCTCCTTCACGAATATTACAAGGATTCCCTTCTTGTGAGGGAATTGGGAGCAAAGTTTCAATTTCTTGAAAACGCTGCTCAATTCCTTCCATTTTACTATGGACCTCAGCGTAGGCTACAGATGGTGAGCCTATGGCCTAAAGGGAGACAAGAGGTTGTCTGGAAGCAATGATTCGGGGACCTAGTGATGGCTGAGATTCAACTTTCTTTAAGATGTCGTCGATGAAAGTTTATCATCCAAGGGTCGTCGGTACCTTAGATTTGTCAGGTTTGGGATGTAGAATTGGATTGTTTTTGGGTCTTTTCTTCTTATTCATTCATGCAAAAAAATCAAATGTTTATCTCTACCTTAATTTCTTAACAACTTTGCTGGAAAGAGAACGGGGGAGAAGGCATTTTAATTGCTCTATACACAGGTTCTTACCTTCCGTTTTTAATACCCAATTCTATCTCAACAGACAAGCATCAAACACTTACTTCACTTTTTTGTAATTGTGTTGAAAAGCGGGCAGAGGAGCAAGCACTTTACTTGCTCATTACGTGGTTCTTACCTTCCATTTTCAATACCCAATTCTTCCTCAACAACAATTATCAGATATACATCACTCTTTGTAAATGGCTACACTCTCCCGACAACGACGCCAAAATGTTGGCTGATAAAAGGTGCCTTTTAAAACTCCTAATTATCCCACATTAATCATCAAACCGAGTAAGTCTTCTTATTTCAAGAGTGTACCCAGTTTGTGGTTGCTATTAATTCAAAGAGTAATGTTTCCTAAATTGTAGTATAGATATTGACACAAGAATAAATGGATGCATCTAATAAACTCCAATTGCAATTATTAAAGGAAATATCAAAGCTCAATCCTCTACTGAAATCAAATCTTACAACAATTCATGTAACAACATCATCAACTAAGAGCACAGTACCAATAACTCACCTCTTCTTAGCTAATTTAATCTAAACTATACTCAATATCTATAAAGCAATCAAGATGGAAACAATATCAATTCTGAGAGTCTAATAACAATAATCAAACTCTTACAGATGATTAAATCAATGCAATGCACTATCTAAATAATTTACGATGTAATAAACAAAACTCAAATCAAATGATAGCACCGTAAATTATAAACATAACATACACCACGTCAATACAAGAAAGTGATAAAAAATGAATAAAGTAACTCATAGAAACAAGAAATTATCAAACCAACCAAACTTTAGAAGAATCAGAAATATAACACAAGAAAGCAATTAAATCCACCAGAGGCAGGGCCCTTAGCCGCCAGTGAACACTGCTAAGCTACTTTAGATAATGCAAGAGAACAACAACTTCAATTATATATTAATCATCAAACTTAAGTAGCATTACAATATAATCATGTTCTCCAACAACACAAGTTTGTAATTAAATTGATGTTTGGGAAAACAAAGAGTTATGTGGGACATTTGGGTTTCAAGCTTAGGATAGGGCGATGGGAGCTAGGGTTTGGAGCTAGGGTTGCAGGGCCGAGGGCCTGGGGCTTAGCAGGTGGAGGTTAAGGAGGCTACGATCCTGATAGGCAGGCATACGGGAGGTGGAAAACTGAAAGATCAGGAATGCAGGTGGCAAGTGCGGAGAACAGGCAGGGACGACTGGAAGGACCGTTGACAGGGCATCTAAGAATGTGGACCATAGATGATTCCCCATAGAAAATGGCAGCTGGAAGCATCACGAGGTTTAGTTTCATATTATTTTTTTCACTGTCACTTTCCCTGAGTTATTCATGGCTACATCTTGACAACGAAGGGTTTTGGAATGGACTATTTATGGCCTTGGGTTTGCTCACTATTATCTGTAGTAAATCTATTAAAAATGGTCAAACCCAGTGATGCCATAGATCTTGATCCCAAACCAGGAGACATTTTGTTGGTTTTGGGATTGGAGGTTACTGAAGAAAACATTGAATGAGATATTGGGCCAAATGGATGCTATGGGAAAGCTAAATCAGGGTCAGAGATGACCTGGAATCAAAGAAAATCGCTAGGTTTTCTGTAGGAGAGTTTAGGGCTAGCATTTCTGAGAGACTAGGGAGCTTCGGTGATTTCTCTACTACAAGAGACAAGAATCTAGTCGGTAGCATTCAAGCAAGCAGAAGACCAACAAATCCACCAATTAAGTACAGATAAATCCCTCCCACGTAATCATTTCTTCTCTGGAGGTCTTAAGGATATCGTTTACAGTTGTGGGTTGAGAAAATCGATGGGGAATAGCCTAGGTTGCGGGTCAAAGGCGAATTTAGGGTATGCATAGGCAGATCAACTGTTGACTGCTAGAAAGGATCATTTTGGATGGGAGCCAAAAAACCCTAGGACACATTTTGGGAAGGTAGATTTAGGGTTTCGATGGGGTTCGACCCTCAGGAAGGAGATCTTAAATTGTGAAGGAGGAGCGGGCTTTTCTGGGAAGGCAAGAGGTTTGGGGGTATCAAAAGGCATAGTGGAAGGGTTTGGAAGTGGGACATCAGCAGTAAGGGAAGAAAGAGGGAACCCTATCACTGGCTCAAGGAAGAATTCAGGTTCACAGTAGGAGGGATTAGCAAATGGTGTAGCACCTGCTCAGAATGGGGAGGAAGGGCCATCCAAGAGGCAGACAAGGGAAAAGAGGAAAAAGAAAAAAATAATAAAGAAGAAAGAAAACTTAGCAAACCTAGTATTAGGTATGGATGTCCAGATAGATGAAGCCATCGTAGTGGCTGAACTTACCCTAGTGAGTAGAGCAAGGGGGAAGAAACATTCAGCCCAGTTTATTCAAAATTGGGCCATGCAGCAATGGCAATCAGCTCCTGATAAGGGTTTCCAGGTAACATCCTTGGCGAAAGTATGGTTTATGGTAAAATTCAAAAAGAAAGAGGTGGTGGACTAGGTCCTAAGGAAGAATTGGGCTTTCGGTAGCCACCTAGTAATGTTCAAACATTGGACTCCTCTGTTCGATGCACAACGCGAGAACGTGGAGGACATTCCTATTTGGGTACGCGTGCTTGGGTTACCACCTTTCTTGTGGGTGGAATCGGACTTCAAATCCATTGGGAATCATATCGACACATATTTGGAAACAGACATGTCCTTTATTCAGTCGAAGGACAAGGCGATGGCTCAGATACTGGTGAGACTGAACCCAAAGGAAGGACTAGTGGAAGATATCAAGATTTAATATAAAGAGTTCATCTAAGTTCAACCTCTAGATTATGAACATTTACCATTTGGATGCCACAAATGTCATGTTTACGAACATTTCGCAAGAGACTGTCCTCTGGGATATTGGTGTAGGCAGAAGTAGAGGAAGGTCGTGTAGGTTTTAACCCTGTACATAAATTACCTGCATACGAATTCTAAATCACAGGAAAAATAAAAATGCGAGAGCATAACACATAAAACACATATACACAGAGATTTCCTGTTGGATCCCAAAACTGAGACTACTAGCTTGATTTTTCATTATTTTCCTTTCAATGCTACAATACATATTTATACATGCCGAAGCATCCAATACCATGGACTGAAAACCATCGTGTCCAAAACCATGAACCGAAAACCATAGGTAGGTTCGCCCAAACTAATATAGGGTTCAAAAAAAAAATTCTCGGGGCACTGCACCGAACCACGTAGAGGGGGGCTACCCGCCCCCCCTCAAACCCCCCGGATTGACCCCCCCACTACGCAATCGGCACAACGAAGGGGGGGCTTTGCCCCCCCTCTAACCCCCTGGTTCACTACGTAGGTTAGTCATGGAAATAATATAACACAACCCAACAGGCCGAGGAGGAATTGATGGAGGCGAAGAAGCTAAGGACTCTGCTTTCAAAGAAGGATCAAGGGTTGGATCACATGGAAATGGATAGGACACAAGAGGAAAAATTAGAGGATGCAGTTCAGCAGAAGACCCCCTGTTCTAGATTCCCTCGTTGAATAGCCTCAAGAGCTAGAGAAGCGATTTCAAGATACCCCAAAAGCACCTACAACTCCTAGCACTTAAGACACAAAGGGTATGCGACTGGACTTAAGCATTCCATCCCTTTCTCCATCTTTATCTATAAAAGATGTTAGTTTAAGTTCTTGTGATCATGTTAGTACTTGTCCTATATCTAGTTTGATTATACACATGTGGATAACATCATAACATATATTCCCAAGTTAGATCTAAACTGTGAGGGGGTTCCAGGTGAGGAGGTGGGAGTGAGGAGAGGTCCTCTCCCAAGTTCAAAATATTATTACCTCCATTCTCATGACAAAAACACCTCCTTTGGAGACTGTAGGGGGCTTGGGTATGGAATTGTCCCTGAGTAATAAGGCGAAAATGAGAGGCAGGAAATATGACCTGTTAAAAGCTCAGGTGAGAGCTAAGATAGATATTGGTGATGGGAAACAAATGTCAATTTTTGGGTTTCTTAGAGTAGCAAAGCCCTATGTGGAGGTTGAAAAATGATATTTCTCTCTTGGAACTATAGGGGTTTAGCCAATAATCATAAAAAATTGTCTCTCAAATAAATTGTCCATCGGTACAATCTAGATGTCCTACTGTTGCAAAAAACTTTAGGTAGGGGTGAAGAAGTCACGAATGTTTTATCATCCCTTCTCCCAGGGTGGAATTTTTAGGCAATGGATTCCATAGGACACTCGAGAGGCATAGCCATGGGCATCAGGGAAGGAAAATTAAAATTGAGGAATCTTTGGGGGATGGAGCATGCAATGGGGATGGAAGTCATATCCTCAGAGCTAGGTGTCCCCCTATTGATAGTCAATATCTATGGTCCATGTCAAGGGAGAGCTGCATTCTGGAATTCTCTACTTTCTAAATCAGTGATGATGAATCCAAACCTGGTGGTAGGTGGAGACCTTAATTCCTCTATTGGAATCGATGAAACTTGGGGCCCATCAACTAGAGAAGACTCGTTATCTTTTTCCTCAATTTTCTTAACTCTCACAATTTGTTGGATATTAGCCTATTGAAACTAAGGACCACATGGAGGAATAGAAGAATAGGGGATTCCAGAATTTCAAAAAGATTGGATTAGTTCCTCCTATGTGAAGAGATAGCATCAAGAATCCCTGCCTTCCGTCAATGGGTAGGAGAGGGAGGAAACTCAGATCGCCTTCCAATTCTTCTTGAGCTATCCAAGCCTCCTAAAATTCCAATAGCCCCTTTTAAATTCAACTCCTCATGGTTGCAGGAGGACTCTTTTAATAGGCTTTTCAGAGAAACTTGGAGAACTCTAAGAATAAATGGCACTAAAGAAAAAGGCTTCCCATTCATGGAAAACCTCAAGAGGCTGAAAAAAGCAACAGTGGAGTGGTCGAAGGCTGTGAAACAAAAATAGGATGAAGATCTAAATAAATTGGACTAGAACTCCAAGACTTGGAAAGTCGTGAATCAGATGGCTATGAAACCCAGGAGAAAAAGGATAGAATATCGTTGCTCGAAGGACAACAAAGTAAAATCCTTCTATCAAGAGAGGAGAAATGGAGGTTGAAAATTAGAGCCATTTGGCTGAAGGCAGGAGATTAAAACACTAAATTTTTCCATAATTATGCTAGAGGAAGGAAGAACTCAAACCCAATCTGGAAACTAAAGGATGAAGAAGGCAGAGAAGCAAACTTTTTTGAAACTTTGTCTCACATGGGGAGAAGCCATTTCCAAAATCTTTTCAAAGGACAAGGGGAAGTCACACTGACAGAGGTTATCAAGATAGCCCAATGCTTTCCCCGCTATGTAGATGAGGAAGAAGTGGTGGATCTGATGGGAGAAGTTACGAAGGAGGAATTTGAGAGCATCATTAAATCAATGGAAAAGGACAAGAGTGTGGGCCCAAATGGGTGGACAATCGAACTATTCCAACACTTCTTCGATCAAATAGGACAAGAAGTGATGGAAGTGGTCGAAGAATCCAGGAGGAAAGCCACTATCTACCCCCATTTTAACTCAACTTTCATAGCCCTAATCCCAAGAAAAGAAGATTCGGGCTCTTTTGAAGACGTCAGGCCAATCTCACTATGTAATTGCAATTATAAAACAATTGCTAAAGTGATAGTGGTCTGGTTGAAACCCATTTTGTCAAGATGCATATCAAATCAACAGTTTCAGTTCTTGGATGGCATGCAGATCCATGAGGCTATTGGGGTTGCTCAGGAAACAATTCATGGTGTCAAACAGAAGAAGAGGAAAGGGGCAGTTGTTAAAATATATTTATCCAAAGCCTATGATAGAATAAGTTGGATCTATATACGTATGTTACTAACTCATCTGGGATTCAAAGTCAAATTTATCAACTAGACCATTAGATGTATTACAAGTGTTAGTTTCGCGGTATTGATAAATGGAGCTACTTCTTCTTTTTTCAAAGGCCAAAGGGGTTTGAGACAGGGATGCCCTCTTTCACCTCTGCTCTTTCTTCTGGTTGCTGAATGTCTGAGCCAATTAGTGCAGAAGGCAAAAAGGGATGGAGTTATAACAGGTTTGGAAGTGGCGATAAATTTGTTTATATCTCATATATTATTTTTAGATGACATATTAATCTTTAGTAATGGGAATATAAATGAAATAAAGGAACTCAAGAGGATTTTATACCTATTTATGAAAGCCACAGGACTGCAAGTGAACCAAAGGAAATCTCAGCTAATCCTGGAAGGCTTTAATAGGTAGGAGATAACCCAAATTTCAAGAGTTTTACCCTTTGAAGTTCATAAACTTGATGATCCATTCAAATATTTGGGTTTCTAGTTGAAACTAAATGCTTATTAGAAATAGGACTGGAACTGTCTAATAGCAAAAATAGAAGCCATGATTACTCATTGGGTTTCAAGTGGCTTTCAAGGGCCAGAAGGTTGACCCTTATCGAATCTATCCTTCTAGCAATCCTGGTTTATTGGGCAGCTTTGACATGGGCTCCAAAAGGCATTCTGGATAAAATAAGAAGGATATGTAGTAGATTTCTCTGGTCAAGATCTAAGGAGGAACCAGTCCTACCTTAGGTAGCATGGGAGAAGGTGGCAAGGCCAAAGGAATGGGGAGGCTAGGGAAGAAAAGACCTCACAGCTTTCGGGCCTTCATTAGTAGCAAAATTAGGATGGAGGATAATTAAGATGGAAAACCTATGGATGATGGTGGTGAAAAGGAAATATATTGACCTTGTCCTATTAGAAGATTGGATAAGAAACCCAATTAAGAAAAAGGGGAAGGTATCTGTTGTTTGGAAGGCTACCATAGATGCTTTCAAGATCATTAAGCAAGGTTTGTCTTGGCAGGTTGGGAATGGGGAGAACCTTTAGATAGGGAAAGATCCCTAGGTAGGTTGTAATGAAAATTTTGAGCTATCCCCAGACCTTATTATGCAACTTGACTCTAAAGGTGTTTATTTTCTCAACCAGATCGAGAAACAAAGTCACTCCACTATTTGGGGACAAGTGTGGCTATAAGGGGAGGAATTGGATCTGATGCCTCAATGGTGGGATGAATGGAAGGCTTTTATTCAAGAGCTCTCCAGGTCAAATGTAAGACTGAGAGATAGATAGGATCAGCTGGTGTGGGCTTATGCAAAATCTGGTTCCTATTCTCCAAAATTTGGATATAAATTTCTTATGTCAAAGAAAGGATGGGGGAACCCTGTTATAGACATCTTTGGGCACTGCAACCCCAATCACATATGTCCATAAACCAAGGGCTTCTAATTCCCTAAAAGTGTTGTTTCATGCCCTAAAGAAACAAGGCCAGCTAATTACATCATCTCCCAGAAGTTCTCAACAGAAAACTGCTCAGAACTGGTCAAAACTGGACCATACAGATTGCCCAGTGCTAAGGGTGCGATGCATCTCACCTGCTCAGAGTAAAAAGTGTGATGCATACTAGAAATCCCTTCTGTAGGGTGCGATGGGAGAGAGTAGACAAATGGTAGAGATAGTTTGCAAGGTGGGTGATCTTGGAATCTTCCAGAAACTTCTCTTGTGACACTTTCCTCTCTGAATTCGCCCAGGGATGAGTAAGAGATCATCAATCTCCAAGTGGAATCAAGAACTATCATAGAGAGGACACTAATCAAAATCCCAGAAGCTGACTCACCCTCTTACAATCATCTATATTATGGATCCCTCCTTCCCAGAGATCCAAAGGCTGGAATATTATATCTTGTAGGGAAGTGTTTTTGGTTTCCTGGTGGAATATCATAGTGTTGGGTGATCTAAGCTTTTCATGAGGTGAAGAAGGGCTTTCATGCTGGGAGGATGATGCTGGGTCAAATCAATGGGTGTAATCCTCTCTTCTAATCTCTATGTCAATAAAGCTATTCAAGTTTTCCTCCACATTCTTGTATGTTTGCCAATATATGCATGTATGTGGTCAATATATATCTGGTCCTATATTGTTTATGGCTGTAGATCTCTGCACTTTGAAGGTATTATGCTGCTTTGACTTTACAGGTACTCTTTGAAGCAGAGTGGTCAAGGGAGGAGCAACAAAGATCTGTCAAAGGGGATAAGGAACAAGTAGAGAACCAAACAAAATATCGAGGTTGGTATTCTTTACTCTTCTCCTATCTATGTCTCATAAAGGAAAACAAAAGTAGCTTTAATCTGTTTGTTTCTAAGATAGCTACCCGTCTTATTGGGACTAGCAGCTCTGCATAGACACTAGATTTCCCGATAAAATAATGGCGACTCCGCTGGGGATCGAGTAGTTTGTTTTCTTGTCTATATTTGTTTTCTTCATAAGCTTACAGATGGAGCCTAAAGTCAAGCCAGCTAGCCTTCGAATTGCATTTGCTATGCAAGTGCAAAGTAGATCAATGCTGCTTCAATCTATCTCTGGGTTTTGTTTATAAACTGAACAATTGATTTGTAAACATCCTAATTTCCCTGGTGGTGGCTCAAGTAGCCTCATTAGATCAGCCCCTGTGATTTACATTTACTGACAATCATTTGCTCGCCCTAAATCCCTGAACTAAGCTGCAAACTATGACCCAGAACCAAGTTGAAGTCTCGTCCCTAGACCATCGCACCTTCCCCTCTTGGGAATTTGGATGAATTGCACCTCCCGTGTGCAGTAGGTGAGATGCATCGCACTTTCCCTGTGTTACAGGTGTGATGATCAGATAAGACCTCTTCTGCTTCCAAATTTTGGTTTTTGTTCACTCTCTTCGGCTTTATTTAGGAGTTTTGTTGCCTTTGATTAGTATACCTCTGTGGAAACTCCCTTTCTTTGCAGGATTCAGCCTCCATAATACAAGGAACTGTAAATGTTTTTATGTATTGTGCATCATTTACGGTCCTTTTTTACAAAGAAGTAGTGTAATCAAGCTGTCATCTTTTGATTTGAAAGTGTCGCAAGTGTTGTTTTCAGTCAAAGAAAAGAATTCTATTGTTCTTGATGGTCGATTACGCAGATACTCTTGTATTTGATTTGAATTAATATTTTTTCAAGTGTCGAAAGCAGTTTTCAATTCAAAATCACAAAGTTTCATCATTATCTTCCTTTCGTTTTTTGAAAAGAAAATCATTAGTACTGTTGCTTGAAACGATTCAAATTTGTACTTAGCATTCTTTTTGTCATTCACACATTAAGAAAGTGAAAACAAATACATGCATGTGCATTTGCATTTAGACTGCTTGTTGGTTTGATTTAGGACAGTGCATCTAGTGTGTGCTCTTTGCTCTATGTTGAAAGAATCTCATTTCTCTTTCCTTAGTAGCTAGGATTTTCATTGCAAAAAGAAGATTAAACGTTTGTTAGCATCTTAGATTGCATTTTAGGAATTGTATATCTACATTAACGCGGTGAACCTGAAAGGAAAACTTAAGAAATATCAACTGTAAAATAAATTCAATGAACATAAAAACGCTTTGGAACCTAACGCACAACATTTAGAAGTCTAGGCTAGAGACATATTCTGGTGTCGTAAAGCCTGGTAACTATCGCTTTCATCATAGGTTGGGTGATTCCTCCTCTTTGAGATGGCAAGTGCCATTACGTACTTGTGCTCCCACATACTGTCGAGTATATATTGGGAGACCACAATAGGCTATATCCTTTATCCTTAGGAAGTCGTGTCTGCCACCCTATCGATCGCAATGCATTGAACACAACATTCAGGAAGATTGACTGCCATACTGTAAAAAGTATTCTGTAGTTTTGCGATTGGTTTGGTAATCCCTCTATCTAGATTTCCAGAGTAGTCTCTTTCATTCCTTTTCAATTGCTCTTGGCATCGAGGATTTAGTTGTCAAGTTGGATTTGCAGCTCATTTTGTTACAATTAAATAATCATTACTCAGTGAGAAATCCACAAATATTGAATATGTATCTACTTTTAGATTGCTGGAAAGAAATTTTGATTACATTACATATCAACATATTCCACGTACTATAAATACATTAATCGATGCATTAGAAAATTTGTTCTTGATAGGCATTTGCATCATTTATAAAACTGAATCATGTTGTGAACACATAAGTAGAAATAAAACATGCATATCTCTCTCTCTCTCTCTCTCTCTCTCTCTCTCTTTCTCTCTCTCTCTCTCTCTTCTATAATATATATATATATATATATATAATATATATATATATTATATATTGCATCTGTCGGAGTGTTACATCAAAATTAAAAATTAGAGTGTTTAAGACACTTGGCTTTCAAAGCCTACAAAATGTGTAAAATACCTAGATAAACTATCAAAATGCATGGTGCTCATGACAGCACGAGACTGCCCTAATCACTCAGCCTAGCAGCCGACACAGTCTCGCAAGGACTCCCACAATGTGTCTCTGCCAATGCAGTGGAACATCATCAATAGTGGCATAATCTGGAACTCCTCTAGTTATTGCTTCCATATTTCACTCCATCTCAGCTAAGGGGTGAGCCCCTTCTTCGTAGTCTGCACCCACTATCAAATGAGAAGCTCATCACACTATTGTCGACATGACTGGTGGTCTCTCTAATCCCACATCTGCACATTTATCATAAGTTGAGTCTCAGTTTACATTTTTATAAAAAAACATAAAACTTGAAAAAAAATAAAAAACCAAGTTTTTACCTACATCAGTCCAATGTTCTCTTGGTGGCAGAGGTAGATCTGGATCCCACCTGAAATCTATGCCAACATAAGCGTAGTCATCTACCACAAGTAGTTGGAATTCTAGCCAAGCTAAAAACTATGGTGGATAATGCATACGTTGACCCATGCCTCCTCAAGCCATGAGCTGGCTCGATCTCATGAGTCTCAGATCTTGGGGGGCAGGATCTGGTACCTCTCTCCACTAATACCAGAATAGGGGCACTTACTCCAAAAATAATGTCACCAGATAGAACCGAATCTGAATTGCTTCAGGTTTCCATGCTTCTGCTTAGTCAGTTGTCGTTTCATGTTTTCCAAAATGCCTCCACACCAGTTGAAGATGGTGGGGGTCAAGCATACGATAACATATTGGAACTAGGATTTTGAAGCCTCATGCAAGGCTTGCGTGTCAGATACATGTGCCATAATGAACAAAATCGTTCTTAGAATGAGGTTGTTGGTGATTTCCGCAATATTCACCTTACCTCAATTAGTTATTTTAGCACCAGGAAAATACCTCTAGACTAAACCCCTTGTACTCTCACCTCCTTGATGATATCCAAAGATTTGAACTACTTCCCCTCATTGGGACAATACCATGATGAAGTAGATATCCATCTCATCCAGTTCTAATTCTTGGCCTTTTATGATGAATATCTCTCTATCTACATCCCAGAGAATGATCAGATAAGGAAGCAACTCCATCTAAGCCCTTAACCCTATGGTCTTGAAGAATTTTAGCAACCCGCAATTCCTCAGAGCATTTATACATTTAGGATCTTGCATTGCTTGAAAGTATTTGGCCTCATGGCCTCTTTCTTTCCACTCCAAGACCATATTCTCCTGCAAAGAAACATTTGACACTTATTAATGCCTTTTTCATGGATCAAAATCATCATTATTTTGCTTAAAAGAGAAGTTTTATTTCTTTAAACGCCGCCCTCCACGGCATTGCGCCTATTTTTACAAATAGTGTGATGGCATTGCGCGAGCCTTTAGGCTCAAGCGTGAACATAATAGGACCGATGAACATACCCGTGATGGTCATTGGCGCCCTAACTTTTTTAAAAATCCTCCTTTCTAGCATAAAAATCACCATTTAAAATGCATAAAAACGTAATAAAATGCAAGAGCAGGGATGAGGCTCTTACCTATCACAGATGACTCGTGAAATGTTACCCTGCATCTCTCACAGCAACCACTAGAAAATCAAGAGAATTAGGGCACGAAAGGGACTTTCAGAGCTCGATTTGGTAAAATCGTAAAAAATGAAAGTAATTTTACCTATTTATAAGTTTTGAAATTCATTTTGTCAATATTTTTCATAATATTTTAATATTTTCTCTCAATATCGGTGATGGGTGTGTTTCTTGTGCAGTTATAGGTGCCTTCAATGTGAACAGTGATAATTATTGACTTATTCTTGGAGTTTTATTTTATCTCTTTTTCAAACTCATTAAAAAAACAAAAAATGAACCCCCCTAGAGTCATCTTTTAGCTCTTTTCTAACTCTCAAAAGCTAAAAATATTGCCAAGTACTTGTTGTTTTGAACTCATTAAAGTAAATGAATCGATGATGCCTCAGTATACATTTACCCCTTTTTGAGGCTGAGATTGACTATTTACGAAAAAGGTACACCTTGGTCGACATGGTCAAGAGGTTCCCTCCAATATTGTTTTCTAAGTTTTTGGGTTCGAGGGACAAATTATGAGAAGGGACACGATGGAGTTTTCTTTTTCATTTCTTTTTCAAACTCTTTAAACATAAAAAAGGTACTGAGTTATTCTTACATCGAACTAGTTAAAACTTTACAATGAAAGACTCTTCACCATGATGATACTGAGATTCTCCTTCCTAGGGCTCGTAAAACTTACTAGGATGGATTCATTCGAAGAATGAACTTACATGATGAGCATATTTTATCCCCTTCTAGCTTTTGATAAAAGTAATTGGGGTACTCACTAGAAATAGCGGGGAAAAATGAAGATGAGGCATCCTTTGTATAGGCAGCATGTCACTCTTCAACATGACACTCTTCTGCTCTCGTGTCAGGTTTGGTAGATCCTCGCTCAGTCACTTATCCTCTTAGGTTAGGGTGATCCATTTTGCCTCTCATTTGAATATTCCACACTATCATCATGACCCTTAGTCCTATGCTAAGTCATATGCTGCCACACTCCAGAGTCATGTTTCCAATATGTTCAAGAGAATTCAAATTTGTAGTTAGTTACCTATACATTGTTTCAGTCATGGCTACAGTCCTGAATATTATTCCACTTTAATCCTTGTTTCATTTCGATGATGGGGGATTCAGTATTTCCCTCCTTCAATGGGTCACTTCCTGTCGACTTCAGCTCATTATCCAGGAAGATGACTTAGGAACTCCCTTTCAATACCTTAGAGATGGCATGCCCTAATGGCCAGTTCTTCGCATCGGACGATCTTTCTTCATTATTGGATTTTGACCGGGTGATTCCATGAGTGTTCAACCTAAACTTCATTATCAAATTCACAGATTGTACTATTGTACCTTGAGAACCATTTTCATTATTGGTGGTTTCTCTCGTACCTATTAACAGTCCACTACATTGGCCGGTAATCAGGTGGTTTTCTATCATGTTCGACTTGAACATGTTTATTCGCATGTTAGGGTTCGTACATTGATCGGGTTGGGATGGAGAGCAAGACCCCAAGTCTTGTATGTTATGACTCATACTACATGTTTTTATATGTCATTCATGATTGTACACATGTTTCTACTATACAGACGGTTGTGACCATACCGTGACACTTTATATATATGGTGATTGTTGTTATCTGGATGGTTGCACCCATACCATGTATCTTTTCATATAGTCTTTATCATCCAAATGGCTTCGTCCATGCTATGGATTCATGTCTTTATCTCAAAAAATTTATATGTATATGTGTCCTTGATTTGTAGGTCTCCTGACAATGTGTGTCCTCGTCCTTGCCAAAATTTTGTAAAGCATCTCAGCCATCACTCCTCATTCTATCTTCATGCTCTAAGGGGCATCTGTTACACAGTATTTTGTCACACCTCCTGCACTTCCCTGTGACATACGCTAAAGTGCTCGAAACATGACCATTATATAGTATACTCATCCATGTATACAGCTCAAATCCCTCCTTTAACTTTGCTTGGAAAATATTTGGAGCTTTCCCTGAAGAAATATCTCTTAAAACCCTAAAATGAAGGTCATCACCTTTATGAAGCTCAAAACCATGATGATCACCTATTGCACTATGTGAGGCAAATGATGGCATCACTCTATTCCCTTTCATACATGTGATGGTCTCAAAAAGGAAGTTTTCCCAAAGAGGATGAGAAGCTTCGTGATCTATAATCTTCAAGAGTGGCGAGATGGAGGTAGTTTCACATCAATGACGTCGAATCCTCCTAATTTGATCTCTTGGTCTTATCCATATTAGCTACCTCCTTGAGATGTGGGCCTAATCCTATCTTTGGAGGAGTCCTAACTCCCTCTCCCAAGTTATAAATTCCTCCTCTCCCATTCCCAAATGGTTAGTCTATGTCCATTTGCACCCCTATGTTGAGCTTGTGCTTAGAGGCTATTCATTATACTTGGAGGAGTTTTTGGAGAGTTTCTTGGCTTGGACTTGGATTACCACTCAAGGAGAGCCTTTCAAAATCAAGGATATGGTTTTAAGCTTCCCTTTATTCTTTAAATGATATACAACTGTTGGTTCATCTTCCCAAAATATATATGTTCATGTATGTATTAGCTTGGCATTCCTTGATCATATAAGTAGGTTATTATTGGATTTTCTATTAGTTTTTGCATGCTTTGTTGTCTCTTGATCACTTGTGTAGGTACATAAGCGCTAAAAGAAGCAAGAACAAGTATGTGACACAAGTGGTTTGAGGATCTCAACAAAGGAAATAGGAATAGCATCAGAGCGAGGTAAGTCATCTCTCTCATTCTACTTTTCAATTATAATCTAGGAAGATGTCTAGTTGATTATCACTTCAGTTGCTAGACCCACTCATTGGGATAGAGGGGTCATCTCTCTCCATAGAGAGGATTAACCTTGTCAACACTAGTACAAGAGCTAGAGGGGATTAACCTTGTAGCTCCCTTCTAGTAGAAGCTGGAGAACAAGAGAAGGTTGTAGCCCTCTGCAAGTGAGTTCTTGCATATTGGTATGAATCTGCACTAGTGCAATATTGTAAATAGATTTTATTTATATTAAAAAATGACAGAGATGACAACAACATGTGGTTTTTCTACCGCATTGTGTTTCCACCTTAAATCTTGGTGTTCATGCATGTTTCTTATGTGTGATGGTTTATTTTGTTATTACTGCACATAGTTACTATGTAATAAAGTATTGATGCATTGATTAAAGATCAACACATGATGAATTAACTTAATCATAAGTTCACTAGATATACGCCAGTTGCCTTAATAATAGTTCTGTGCACACGCAAGTTCACTTCACTGAAGTAGTGTATATAAATCTGATTATGAAATGAAAAGTTATTGAATTGTAAATACTGATTCACACCCCCCCTCTTGGTATTATTCCCAACAACTGGTATTAGAGCAAGTCCTTCAGAAGAAGCTTGATCACTTGAAGGGAGATCTCTCAAGATGAAAGATCACGAAGGCACGGGATTTATCAGACCATCAATCTTCAATGGAAACAACTTAGTATATTGGAAGATAAGAACCAGAGACTATCTTCAGTCGCTTGGAGCTGATGTTTGGGAAATTGTGGAAGGGGGATACCAATTTCCAAAAGAAATACCCACAGATATAATAGGAATGAAGTTATACGAAACCAGTGCCAAATCCATCAATACTTGATTGGAAATTCTATCAAAATCAGAATTCATCAAATTCATGCAACTCAAGACAACCAAAGAAATATGGGACAAAATCATTCATGGCTATGAAGGAGACTCCTAGGAAAAACATGCTAACCTCCAAACTCTCAGAATTCAGTATGAAACTCTCAAGATGCATAGTTATGAAAGTATTGCTAGTTACTTTTTACGAGTAGATGAGATTGTAAATTGTATGAAGAATCTGGGTGAAGAAACAAAGGAGGCTACTTTAGTAGAGAAAATTTTGAGATCTTTGTCTTTTAAATTTCAGTCACAAGTATATGCCATAGAAGAAAAGCAGGATCTCCAATCTATTACTGTTGTTCAACTTCATGAAATTTTAACTTCCTTTGAACTGAGGAAAGGAGGTCCATCAGATATTAGAGAAGCCACTTTCAAAGCTTCAGCAAAGGGAAAAGAAAAGGAATATCTCAAGTAATTAGGATATATTTCACAAGAAGATGAGATAAATTTTGTAAAGAAGCTTCGACGTGGTTCTAGAAGATTCGGAGGTAAGCTTCCATTCAAATGTTTTTCTTGTGGTAGAGTTGGCCATTATGTTGCTAAATGTCCTCATAAAGATAATCATGAAAATGGAAAGGAGTCTGCAAAGGGTAATAGAAAACAGTTTGTCAATAAAAGAATTAATTATACTCATGAAGATAGTGATGGCATGTTTAATAGTGATGAAGATGAATCTGAACAATATTAAAACTACTCATGGCTTATGACAATGATGACTTTATGGATGCCTTAGTAGAGGAATATTTTATTGAAGAAGTCATTCGAATTAAAATATTTTTGGAAGAAAATAATATGGTCATAGACACTTTGACACATCAACTCACTGAAAGAGAAAAACATAATGAAAAATTAGAATGTGAAGTAGTGGGTCTAAGAAAAGAACTTGAGAAGAGAAAATCTCTTAATATTAGATTTTCTAAAGGATCAGAAACCTTAGATGAAATCATCAAGGTTCAACATTCTCTTCTTATAAAGACCGGTCTTGGATACACTGGAGAAACATCCCAACTAGAAAATCCTTCAATCAGCACCAAAAGCTATCTTGATGCAGCAAAAACTAGTGAACAATGTGTCAATCATCAGCAAAAGCCTAAAGGTACTCCCCAGGTAAATCATGCTCATTTTACTCCAAGCGTGAACTTCAATAGAAGCATCAATCAAAAGGTGAACAACAGCAAAATATTGTATGATCACAAAAAACTTCTTCTTTAATGGACAATGTTTTTCATGCCATAACTTTGGTCATAAAGCTGCTCAATGTGTTGCTTACAAGAGTATCATGACTAGAGAAGAAAGAAAACAAAGGAGCATGACAAGGATCAAGAAAAACTCTTATAACAACTTTTCTCCTCTTGAAAATGAAATGGAATGTTCATTTTGGAATAAATTTGGTCATGAAGAATCTAAATGTAGGAGAAAATTTCAGGCAATAATTCAAAAGGAAAAAACATCACCAAGTTCCAAGGTATGGAAAAAGAAGGAATTTCAGTTAGAAAGATGTGGCACAGCTCTATTTGTAGAAGGACAACAAAATCAGTGGTACATTGACAATGGATGCTCTAAACACATGATAGGTGATAAAGATAAACTCCTTTCTTACAAAGATTTATAAAGAGAAAAGAATCTCTCTTTTGGAAATGACACACCCGCTATCATTAAGGGTAAGGGTTTTGTTTATTTAAAAGAAAAGGTTAAAGCCGGAAATGTTATGTATGTTGATGGTTTAAAGCATAACTTGTTGAGTGTTAGTCAAATGTGTGATCAAGGAAATGAATTTGTCTTTCAATCAAAAGAATGTGTGGTTCGTGAGCTTCACACAACAAAGACCATAATAAAAGGTAAAATAACTCCAAGCAATCTATATATACTAAAGGGAGGTCAAGAACAATGCTATCTAAGAAAAACAGAAGAGAACTAATTATGGCACAAAATATTGGGGCATCTAAGATTTTCTCAAATAATAAAAGCATGCGGCTCAAGGCGGTTCATGATCTTCCAAATATCAGCATCCCAGAAAATATCATCTACAAACCATGTCAATTTGGTAAGCAAACTAGAGTTCATTTCAAGGACAAAGAAGGATTAGCAAGTAAGCCTCTTGAACTCATTCATACTGATTTTTGTGGGCCAACAAGAAAAAGGTCACCTCGTGGAGAAGAATACTTCATTTTATTCATTGATGATTCTTCTAGAATGTGGTCGATTGGTTTACTAAAGCATAAGGATGAAGCATTTGAAAAGTTTAAATCCTTCAAAGCTTTAGTTGAAAATGAATCAGATCTAAAATTCAAATATCTCAGATATGATCAAGGAGGAGAATTCATATCAAATGGTTTTTTTGAATTTTGTGAACAACATGGAATAAAAAGACAGTTCTCTATTGCCAGAACTCCTCAAAAAAATGGCGTGGTGGAAAGAATGAACAAAACAGTTCAACAAATAGCTCAAGCTATGTTTGATGAATCTGGAACTCCTGCCACCTTTTGGAGTGAAGCTGCATATACTGCCGTAAATATTCTCAACAAAGCTAATGTTTGGATAAATAGTGATCAAACTCTATATAAATTTTGGTATGGCAAGCCTCCTACTATAAAACACTTCAGAGTTTTTGGGAGCAAATGTTTCATCAAAAATACTGATGAAAAACTTGGTAAGTTTGAACCTAGAGTAGACAAAGGAATTATTCTTGGTTATTCATCTAGAAGTAATGGATACAAATTTTATAATAAGAGACTTCAAGAAATTGTTGAATGCATTGATGTATTAATTGATGAAGCATGCAGAAATCCAAAACAGATGAAATCAACAAAGGAATTTGACAATGAGAGGGATGGTGAATTTTTTCCCATATCAAATCAAAATGATATGGAGGAAGAAATTGATGAAGCATCAGAAGAAGATACAACTGATAGGGAAAAGGATCCATTCAGATGTGTTCAAAAGAATAGTCCAGAATCTCAAATTCTAGGAGAAAAAGGGTCTAGAGTACAAACAAGAAGAACTCTTGCAGGAACTTCCAGTTATCTAGCATTACTATCCTCCATAGAACCACAAAATTTTAATGAAGCTAGCAAAGATGAATGTTGGGTTAAGGCCATGGATGAAGAACTTGACCAAATTGAAAAGAATGATACATGGGAATTAGTTCCTAGATCGAATGATAAAAATGTTATAGGAATAAAATGGATATTCAATAATAATTTGAATGAAAATGGAGAGGTTATTAGAAGCAAAGCAAGAATTGTTTGTAAAGGGTATGCTTAGCAAGAAGGTATAGACTTTGAAGAAACGTTTTCACCTGTTGCCAGACTTGAAGCCATAAGAATGTTTCTTGCTCTTTCAAGTTTTCGAAAATTCAAAGAGTATCAAATGGATGTAAAGTCTACCTTTCTTGACAGATATTTAGAAGGAGATGTTTATATTGAACAAATAGAAGGATTTATTCTAGGAAATGATGCAGAATTTGTATGCAAGATCCAAAAGGCTCTATATGGACTGAAATAAGCTCCAAGGGTCTCATATTATCGTCTTGACAAATATCTACAACAAAAAGGTTTCACAAAAGGAGCTGCGAAAAACAACATATACACAAAGATTGAGAATGATAAACTGCTAATTATTGTTGTTTATGTTGATGATATCATCTTTGGTAGCAATGAAGAATCTAGGAGTCAGAACTTTGCTTCTATTATGCAGCAATAATTTGAAATGTCCTTACAAGTACAAAAGACAAAAGATGACATTTTTCTTTCACAAACTAAATATCTCAAGTAGATTATGAAGAAGTAAGGAATGGAAGATTCTGAACGAGCATGTACTCCAATGGTAATAGGATGTAGTCTCAATTCTACCGATGAATCACCTACAGTGAATCAGCCAGCATACAAATCTATCATTGGAAGTCTATGTTATCTTACAGGTACTAGACCAGATATAATGCATGCAGTAGGAATTCTTGGAAGGTTCCAAGAAAATCCAAAGGAATCACATCTTCAAGCTATAAAAAGAATATTCAAATATATCAAAGTAACTAAGGACTTTGGTCTATGGTATCCTAAAGATACATATCTCACTCTTCATTCATATTCAAATGTGAATTCGGTAGGAAATGTTGATGATAGAAAAAGCACTAGTGGAGGTGCATTTTGTATGGGATCACGGTTAGTGTCTTGGTTCAATGAGAAACGAAGTTTGATTGCTTTATCTATAGCTGAAGCAAAATATTGGCTGCTACATCTTGTTGCACACAACTACTTTGGATGATGCAAACATTGCAAGATATTCAAATCACATGTTCTTCACCCATCTCCATTTCATGTGACAATACAAGTGCCATTAGTATTTCGAAAAATCCAGTCACGCACTCCAAGACCAAGCAAATCCCATTAAGTACCATTTTCTACGAGAACAAATGCTTGAACAAAAAGTTAAATTGGAGTATGTACCCTCCAAATAATAGGTTGTTGATATATTTACCAAACCGCTGACTACAGAAGCATTTGAATATCTTAGACAAAATCTAGAAGTAGTTTTTGCATCATCCTACTGTTAAATCCAATTTTCAAAGGAATATTTCCTATACACGGGTTTCATGAAGTAGAGTCACATATATATGCAAGTTTCTGTGGCTGAAGGAGCATGTGTGTTTTTCTGATTGAAAATGTACAGGTAGCATTAACTTTCAAAAATGTTATGCATTGTTGGAATCATGGTTGTTGAATTCAGTTGTGGTTTCAGATATTCATATTGGATGTTGTAAAGGTCATGAAAAGATCTATGGTGTAATAATATGTCTCTTTCTGTCATATTCTATTAATGCGTTCTTTTGGACATATGATGTAATTTTTAACCCCACTATGCATGGGAAGGATGATGTAATAATTGGAATTTTTTAGTCATGTATGAACATTTGGTACATCCCCACTTGGTTGAGTGATTGATGTATGTATGATTCATTGGTGATAGGAAGGTCATACTCCCATAGTTTAATTATAGAGTCATGTTATTATTTTGAAAAATATCTCTGCAGACTCTACATGTACTCAGGGGGAGCATGGAAAACATAGTGTCTCTCAAAGGGGGAGAACATCTTGGTCTGGCCTTTGCCCTTGATGTCAAAAGGGGAGAGTATCTTGGTGTTTTTTGATATGTCTAACAGGTTCTACAACTTGACGTAATAAACACCAATATTGTTGCCATCAAGTCCAAAGGGGGATATTTTTGTCATTATGATACATGTATTGTCCTTGATGGAAACTCTCTCACATGTCAGTTTAGATTTGATAAAGGGAAACTCGCATTGTAACAAGTCAATTTAGAGGTAATATGGAAATGGTACAAAAGAATATGAAGTTGGAACAAAGGACTATTGATCATAATTAAGAAGTTGAAGAAAAAGGATGTTTTAAGTTAGTTTAAGATGTATACGTAGGTTCACCTTGTCAAAGTAGCATATACAAGCAAGTTTAAAGAACAAAAAGAGCATATACGTATGCACTCACTTTCACAGAAGGAAAAGTGTGTATGGGATGGAAAATTAAGGTTAAAAGAATACCAAGGGTCAATATCATTGTATCGACCCACGATATTGAGCAGAGTAATAGTTATTTGATCTCGTCCAAGAATACCACAGGTTCTAAGTGTTATTTTCATTTGAGGTATTTAGAAAGGACAAAAACTATATAAGGAGGAGAAGATCAAAGGGCCATGCATGCAAGTGAAAGGGTTTTTCATGAATACCTCTATATGAAGTATATCTTATGTTGTAAGGGCTATGGTTATGATATGATCTGAAATATCTTGCGCACCTTTTTGATACAATGTTGGATCAGGATCATGAGACTTGAAATGTCTTATCATTGTATGATCTGATAATTGCTGGGCTAGATTTGAATACTAATCACATGTTTTATCTTGTAAATGTTACGATCTAGGTATGGCTGAAGTCTGCAATAGATGTGGAGTTTTGAGTTAGTATTTTTATATCTATCCGCTAGTTCGCCTTGGTGAAGGTGCGTATACACGTTGGTTCGGCACTACCAAGTAGCGTATACAAAAGAAAATCATGTTGTTCAGAGATAACCAATCTTTCTAATCAATATTGTTTTTTTACTGTTGTCTTTCAATGATGTATTCATAGATCTGAAAGTAGAACTGAATGTATAAGGATATTGAGTCTGATTGATTGATTGATTAAGTGAGAAGGGTAATATTTGTTGTTGTATGTTTAGATCTCTGTAATTTGACAGTAGATCTTCATAATGTTATTGTTTGAGTTTTGATTCAGAGGTTTTTATGATTCAATAATTTTGGAGGTATACGGAGGTTTGATTAAAAGAAGTAGCATATACATGTAGGTTGGCTTCACTGAAGTAGCGTATACATTCTGACATATGATTTTTCAGTTTGCAGTTGGTTCTAGATGATGATGTAGGTTTTTGGGTTCAGCACAGTGCTTTGGTGACAGTGATCTGACTATTTAGATGGACTGGTTGTTGGTTGATGCAGTTATTGTTGAGTTTTAGCTTCAATGTTATGTGGCCATCATATTGTTTTGCTGTGTACCAGGAGTATCCAGTTTGAAAATTTATGAAACGTGGTCCCTGGAGGAAGAGAGAAGGTCATAGCCTTTTGTAGGCTAGCGGCTACATATTGGTAAACATATCAAATAGTACAAGAGCTAGGGGGTTGTAGCTCCCTTCCAGTAGAACCTGGAGAACAAGAGAAGATTGTAGCCTTCTGCTGGTGGGTTCATGTGTACTTGTATGAATCTGCACTAGTACAATATTGTAAGCAAGTTTTATTTATATTAAAAGAAGGCAGAGATGACAACAACAGGAGGTTTTTCTCCCACATTGTGTTTCAACCTTAAATATTGGTGTTCATGTGAGTTGCTTATGTGTGATAGTTTATTCTATTATTACTACACATAGTTATTGTTTAATAAAAAATTGATGCACTGATTAAATATCAACACATGATGAATTAACTAAATCATAAGTTCAGTGGATATATGTTGGTTGCCTTAATAACAGTTGGGTGCACGTGCAAGTTCACTTCACTAAAGTAGCATATATAAATCTAATTATGAAATGAAAATTTATTGAATTGTAAATACTGATTCACCCCCCTCTCAGTATTATTCCCAACATATCTTTGTGTTGTACTCTAACCACATGGATGTTCTCGCACAAAACTAAATTTCTCTAATTTTAAATTATTCTTCTTCATACACCATTCTCTTTCTTCAATGACACGAAACTATCCTTGGATTAATGTTTCTAATTAATTCTATATCCCCTTCCCCTCTTTTTTATAAGAACGTGTATATACTTTGTATTTATTTTAGTGCACATTATCTAACTAATATTTTCCAATGTGATAAGGGTATAGTTAGTCAATTGGTCCAGTTTTTATAGTTCTTCCTATTCTCCCTTTATCCCAAGGTTTTCTCTTAATTTAGTTAATTTGATTCTAATACCTTACTTACTACATGATGTGAATTAGTGTTCATCATTGTATGATTATAAGTTCTTAATTATTTTTCATACATTTCTTCTTGATTCTAAGGGCTCCAAGTTAGTCATTCCCTTCAAGAACTTCCCTTTAAGGTTCTGTTGATGCCTCGAAAATCGTTGCACCAACACTGGGGGAAAGCACCTGGTCCGGACCTTAGTGCAGCTCCTTTTCCATTTGGGGTAGTGGCTCCGACTGGGGATAATGGGACCAGTTTCCCAAAAATAGATAAATGGGATGAATGAATACTTTGTAGATAATAGTAAAGATAGGTGGATGACTAAAACTATTGACAGAAATATAAGTAAATAAAACTATCCCGGGAATCTATTTGAACTTCTAAAGCGTAGCTTTTGATGTTCTATATCCAAAAATACAATTATATAGATGACTGCATTCTTAAGACATAGATATTAAATCATTCAAGATTGCTGTACCTAAATAGTTAGACACAACGATTAAAGAGATACTACTAAACTTTAAAGGTTCATACCATCAACGCATACATGATTAAAAATAAGGCATATCGTATAAACATCCAATAATGGCATGAGTAAGATTTCCTATTGTTGTGCATGCATACAAATAATGATAGCAGGAAATAATTACACAGCGAATTCACATACATAGACTGAATTCAAACAAAAGATAAAAATACTATTTGAATCGTAAGCCACTCCCGATATGAATCGCTATGTATAGCTTCTACTTTGACGCACAAATATTCCTCAAATCAATGACAGTAGTGCACAATTGAATCAAGAAATTTCACTGTTGAAGTAAAAGCGAGTGGTTGAGTTTCATAAAAGAATAGAGGTTGAAGCACAATAGTGCAAACTTCAGTCTGTTAAGTCTTATTACAAAATTTTACGACCCTTTCTAAATACATGAAAGGGTCTATAAATACTATGCTAATCTAAATATCTACAAAACATAAAAGCTAACTAAGCTGATGTCAATAAATTCTTGTTGTTATTTTTGCTGGCAATCGAAGGAGCTGAATGATGAATCACTCTGTCGGCTGCTTCCCCTTGAACCTGAGTTGATTGATGGCGAGCATTGGCTCAACTTCAGGAGGTTTGTTGAGCCTGGAACTGAGCTGCGCAGCGTAGGTGGAGTCTTGGATATCGGGGATCATGCATTGAACGGCATCAGTTAGGCATTTGAGAGCATATCGTTGTTCATGCGGCTTGATTAGGAACCGCCAATATGCTTCTATGTTTAAAGTGTCAACCGTGGTAATTGACCTTGCTCTGTTCTCTAAATCAGGGTAGCATGTTTGTTCCAATGTGTTTGCAGTAGTAATCTTTCCGGGCATGCATTGGGAAACAATATTGGCTAGATAGAGAGTATCATTTACTAGATCAGCCAAATTACCAGCAGTTAATGTACATCTTGATGCTACCCTTTCTGCCTTTAATACTTGTGTTTGCCATTCTGTAAACAATATATTTTTATGGACCTCCAGTATCCTAGGCAAATTGGCTTCCTTTCCTTACTTTGAATCTTGCCATTCAAGATAGTTTGTGATATCTTCTTCGGCTTGATTGTATTCATCTCTAGCCTTTTCTACCTACTCACTTACAGTTGTAGCTAACTCACAGAGTGGTTCCGCTTGAGAGAGGGGTTGCGCCAAGAGTTTAACTTGCGCTACAAGCGCTTTGTTGATTATCATTGCCTCCTTTTTGAATTCTTCTATCTGCGCATCTCCCTTGGTAGGTTTTAACTGTGCTGTAATTTGAGCAATACGCTCATCTTTAGCCTTTAAAGATTGCTCATTTGCCACTTTTATTTGCTCCAACGCCTCTGTCAACTCACTTTGTCTCTGGATGGCTGCCTGAGTGATCCTCTGTTTCTCCTCCTCCCATTGCTGTATCAATTGGGAATTTATTTTCTGTTGTTCCACTAGCTGTTCGCTTGCACGCACTGTTTCTTGTTGACGTTCTGCTAATTGCTACTCAGCTTGTATTACCCTTTGTCTGACATCTGCTAATTCCGTTTGAAGTGTGAAAATCTCCTGGTCCTTCGTCTTTAAGAGAAGGGTTACCTCTGATGCCTTGTCGATAGTGGCAGCCGAATAAGCTCCTGCATATTGCGACAACTTGGTCAGGTCATCAGAGGGATCGAGTTTCTCCCTCCAGACTACATTGCTTGTAAGTGATTGTTCAGGAAAGAGGAAAGGTTGATCAATCCTCTGCCTCTTTCTTGATCGCTTTACTACGACTTTATGCTTAGGGCTGTAGAAGACGTTCAATGGAGGAATGTCTTCTACAAGGAGAGTGATTTGGTCGCTAGGACCTTTTGGAATTATTTCCACGTTCATAACTTTGGGTGGGCCGGTGGTTGTGCTCAAACCCTGAGATGAGCCTTCCTTCTGTATGCTGCTGCTCTTAGGAGTCTCGGTATTCTGTGAATCCCTTCCTCCACCGATAATGGTACTAAAATGCTGCCATTCCTTTTGCAGCTCGGGGTCTGTGACAACACCCTTAATAGTATCGGTGGTATTTAGCTTGGTCTGGGACTCCTTTAGCAGTTGTTCTTGTTTCTCCTTCTCTTGCCGTTCATGTTCCTTCTGCTGCATCTCTGCCTGTTTCTTTCGCTGGTTGTCTTCCTGCTCCTTTCTCAGTCTATCTTCCTTTTCCTTTCTTAAGCGTTCTGCTTGCTCTCTTTTTAAGAGTTCTTCTTTTTCTTTCCTTAAATGCTCTGCCTGCTCTTTCCTCAGCTTTTCCTCTTGGTTTTTCTTCTGTTGTTCCTCCTACTCATTGACTTTGGTTTTCAGTGTAGCAGGGGGTTCTTTCTGTCGTTGCTGGCCAGGCTCGCTTGAAGACGCCGCTTGGGTTGGCATTATTAAGTCCAAGGGCAGAGTTTGCAACCTCTGCTCCCTGAGCTTATTGAACTCAGATAACCCTACGTCATTATATCTTGTCCTGGCAAGCTCTTTAGCATGACCAATTGATTCCGCTGAGGCAAAAATATCATTGAACATATCTTCTTTGTGCTCAAATGTCGATAATTTGGCATGTTCTAGAGCGGCGTATGCATATTTGTTCGGGTCATATGCTCTGTTCGGAATTATAGGAAGATTCAGGGTTTGAATTTTCAAGGCTTCTTTATCTGCATGTTTTAAATCATGCAGGGTAAAGACTCCACATCTGAGAGGAATGGTAGACCAGCCTCTTTTCTGCTTTAGCCTAAGAGTCTGTGTGGTACTCTTAGCTGTAAGTTGGTAGGCAATTTCTCTGGCTAACAGTTTGTCAGGAACATATAAGGGAAGGACATGGAGATTGGCTTGACTGCCATAGACTCTAACATACGTAAAATACTCTTCCCCAAACCAACTTCCCACGGCTGGCAAGTCAAAAGAGGCTAGGTAGGAAATCCTTGGAATAGGCTTATCAAAAATGGCATAATAGACAGGAATCATGAAACCGTTACAAATATGGTACAAGTGATTCTTATGAGACGACTTCCACATCTTGCGATGGTAAATATGGATGGGGGAGGGGTCCTGTGCGGTCCACCTCCAACCGAGAATGGGGAATTCAGAATTAAAGCACAATGTATCTAAAATATAAGCGTTGTAGTAGAATGGAGGAATTATTCTCTCGCTAACTCTGGTCTGATTTCTAAATTCACTAACAGCAAGGGCAAGCTTATCCGAAAGGATAGTGGCCCAATCCATAATCCAACTGTTGACTGCCGCCTCTATGAGGGGAACCATTTCGATAGTGAAAATGGAAGAATCATGCAGACCCCATAATCTACACATCATTATAGCGGCATAGCAATAAGGTGAACACAAGGAGTCGACTGAGTACTTACCGGAGGATTCATGCTTGTGCTTACTTGGATTCTGCCTCCAATCTTTTATAGGTTCAGACTCAATTTCATTCTCACTTGCGAACTTCTCCAGAAATGCTCTATTGTAGACTTTCTCTGGCATAGGCAAATGATACATTTGCCTCAAATTTTCTGGCTTGAAGGACCCGAAAATCCTTCCATCTTTTGCGACGAAAGTTCTGTCTTTGATAGGAATTTCTTCAATTGCCCACTTGATAACATCGGTGTATGGAAGCATTTGCTCTCTTGCCGCTATCCTATGTAGGAAGGAGTCGGCCAAGTCTTTAAGAGTGCACTCTGATTTTTTGGGTGAATCTGCGGTAGCTTGTTCCACCACCTGCTCAGGTTTCTCGGCTTCTAGCAAATCATAAGTTCCTTGCCAAGTTGTTTTGGCAAGGCTTGCGCACGTCATGTCTGATATCAAACCTTTCTTGCTGTTTACTATCCCTTGTGGCGCGGCTGGTGAATCGATAACGCCTACAACCTTCTTCTGCTTTTTACCCATTATGCCTGAATTGCTTTGAAAATCTGTATTCTGCACAGAGAGATGGTTTTGGCGTAACACCGAGATAACAATGAAACTCACAATTGATAGTAAAATAGAAAGAAGAACGTTGATATACTTTGTTTTTATTAAAATAGCGCGGAGACGATCTATAGGTAGATCTGAAGGGATGGATTCATTAAGGGACCGTATAGGACCTGCCACCTTATAAATGCTCATTAGTGCAATATTTGCCAAAAGATATTTTAAATCATGCAATGGGCATATTGGCGGCCGAGCGGGGATGATTATGCCTTAATTGTCATTGACTCCGGCTTTCCAATCACTTTAACGACTTTTCGTTAAGAACTGTGCCTTATCACATCGGGTCGGGCAGGGGCGCGAGAGTAGTTTTAACAATACTTTGAATATTGCCGATCGCCGATATCGTGTCGGGGAAAGGTCTATGCGCATTAAGGATTCAACAGGGGAAGCCGCCGATCGCCGATATCGCATCGGCGAAAGGCATATGTAGAATGCTCAAGATACAAAGGGGATTGCCGATCACCGATATCGCCGATAGCTTTATCGGGTCAGGGCTTTAACGAGGAGCGTGAAAGTGGCGCACAAGGGATCTTGCCAATCGCCGATCGCCGATATCGCCGATAGCTTTATCGGTTCGGGACTTTAACGAGGGGCGTGAAAGTGGTGCACAAGGAATTTTGCCGATCGCCGATAGCTTTATCGCGTCGGGGGGGGGGG
>APFE031277585.1:0-61744 GCA_000404065.3 Pinus taeda | reverse complement strand
GTGTAAAATGACAAGGGAGATGGTAATGAGATGTGGGGAAAAATGGGGGTGAAAAGGATGACCTTGCAAACAGCAAAACAAACCCTGCCTTTGAAATTTTTAAACTAAATACTCATGAATTTCCCATTTCAACTTGATGGCATTTATGCACATTTTCCATGATTATTTTGCTTTAGCAGGCAAAAAACATTAATGATTAAAGGCCTACCTGCAAACTTGAGGAGATTTGGGGTCTTTTTGAAGTTTATAAGCAATTGTTGTAGGTGAACTCTTGACAGGTCGCGTGCAGGCCTGGACGGGTCGCACGCGCCCAAGAGGTCGCGCCCGTGTTGTTTTTGAACTGTTGGGACCCCCTGGACGGGTTGCGCCGACCCAGCGGGTCGCGCACAGCTGTGGAAGGGTCACGCATGGATCCTCTCTGCAATTCCGCCCGATTTTGTCTCCAAATCGCCTTTCACTATTATTATGAGGCAAATGATAATCAAATGGAGGGAGAGAGAGACTTTATAGCCTTGTTTTGAATTTATTTCATGTCAAAACTCTCTTTCTAATGTTTTTCATGACACTTTATCAAAATTTCAATGCTGTTGACTTTATGGTTTCCTTTTGTCCCAAAATTGGTTGAACTGATGCTTTTCCTTGAAAATTTTTGTAGGGATAGCTTCTGAGGAATCTTGGCAAAGGGGACCAGCGTTGCGTGTTGCCTTTCAAAGAATTTTTGAATTTTTACAATTTTTACAAAATTTTGAGAAATGACCTTGGCTTTAAAAAAAAGGTTTTTAAATCCAAGGTAAAAATTAACTGTACAAGATGAAATCTTTTGAAGAAATACTTTGATAGTTCATCCCTCTGGCCTGCGGGGCATTTATTGACTTTTAAAGACATGACCTCAAAGACAAATTGGACCTAAACCCTAGGCCTAGGACTTTTGACCTTAAGACAAGACAATCAACTTTGAAAGAGTTTATTGACTGAAACAACTTGATCCAGCAGTGCCAAGAGGGGAATAAAGACACCAGCTCCTCCATCAGGGTTAGGGCATGCCTAATGGAATGCAATGAGATGACACTGATGAGACACCTACTTATGCAAATGCAAAGAGCTTTGATCACTGATGGAGGGCTTCTAGACCGACGCTAACAAACCCATCTGGTCCATCCTTGACTATCTCTGAAGATGCCTCCAAATCCTGCTGGCCCTAGGTTTCCTTTAGATGCCCCATCAAAATTTAGTTTGATGAAGTCTTCGCGAGGACCTTTGAACTTGGTTGGGCTTTAGTTGTGAATGCTCTGATTATTTTGCTTCTGAGGGTAAATCATGCCTTGTTCCAGTTTTAGACTAGTTAAGATTTGACCTTCTTCAGGAGTTGTTTTCGAGTCTTCTTGTTCCTAGGCTTCCGCTAGTATAGTCTCCCTTATAAGTTTTTGGGTTCGTTTCCAAATCATCTCAAGAGGATTGTCGTTGTCTTGAAATATTCTCTCGTTTCTCTCTTTCCATATTAGCGATATATTAAATCCCAATGCTAGACTCCAAGCTCTTTTGACCATAGGGATTGAGAATTGACCTTTCCTCCATTGGTAAATGGTTTGTTTAATGTCATGAGGATCCCTGTTTGTCTTCCAAAAAAGGTTCTTGATTTCTTCCCATTGTTGTTGAGCTATAGGGCATGAGTTTAAGAGATGTTCCTGCATTTCCTTGTCCTGTTTCCAAGGGCTACATCGAGGAGGACCATGGAATCCTCGCTTCTCTATCTGATCCCAAGTCAGGATTCGTCCTTTTCCTACTAACCAAGTGAACAAGGTTACCTTTGGCCACCAATTGTTCTGCAATATTTGTTTCCACACATGTGTATCTTCTTCTTTCTCCTGTCGGGTTCTTAGATAATAGGCTTCCCTTACTGTAAAGGTTCCTTTTGTGGATCTACCCCATTGGAATATATCCGATCCTATTCTAATTTTGATTCTTCTAGATTCCATTTCCTTTACAAGTAGAGCTTTCTGTTCAGGATTAATATTTCTATCCCATTCTTCTGGTTTCTTCTAGGCTCGCCAAGTTTCATCTTTCCAGTATTCACTGACATAATTTAACCCCTCTGCTGTAGCCTTTTGGTATGTATTTTGCAAGTCTTGTATTTCTATCATTCTTTCTCTTTGCTGCCAAGCTTCCTTCCAAAATTTAGCTTTGTTTCCATTCTTTATTTCCCAGAATGCATGTTTTCCTATGATGTCTCTGTTTTGACTAGCTAGGTCCCATATTGTGGATCCTCTTAGAACTTCCTCTAGTCTAAGTATGCCTTCAATAGTTGTGGGCATATTGTATTTTTGGGTCCATATCTTTTTCCATAAATCTTCTCCACCTCTCATCCATCTCCACCATAGCTTCGCTCCTAGAACTTGGTTCAAAATATACGAGTCTCTGAGACCTAGTCCTCCCCCTTTATTTTTTGTTAGGCCCTTCCATGATATTAGAGCCCATTTCCTTTGTTGCTTTGGTCCTCCCCATATGAATTTTCTGAATATATCCATCATTTTTGTGCATACTCTTTTAGGGACCACCATTGCCAAGAGAGGGTAGATAGGAATTGCTTGAAGAATCGATTTAAGAAGCACTAGTCTTCCTGCTATGTTCAGAGATCAGAAGGACCAGTTAGCCAATCTGTTCCTGAGTTTCTCAATGGTTTGTTGCTAGTTTGCTATCCTCAGAGGATTTGAAGCTAAAATATTTCCCAAGTATTTTGAAGGTAATTCTTCAGAGCGGAAACCCAGAATTCTGGTCAGGTGGACTTTGACCACTTCTGGTGTATTGAAGAGGAATGTGCTTGAGTTATCTTTGTTAATTTCTGTGCCTGATGCTTCCATAAAGAGGTCCATAATCCATTTAACCCTTTTCACTTCTCTTAGAGAGACAACACAAAAAAGCATAATTTCGTCAATGAACTACTAATGAGTAATAGACAAGTTGTTTCCCCATGGCCTCAATCCTTTGATTTTCCTCTCCCTTAGTTATTTTTTGAAATATCGACCCAATCCTTCTGCTGCTATGATAAACAGGAATGGGGATAAAGGATCCCCTTGGCGCAATCCTCTTGAGGCATTGAAAGTCAAGGTTGGTGATCCATTTAAGAGAATGGAGAAATTAGGGGTGGATATCATATCATAGATCCAGTTTACCCATCTATTACAAAAGCCAAAAGCCAATAAAATAGTTTTGAGGTAATTCCAATTTAGACAATTGTATGGCTTTGAAAGATCCAACTTTATCATCATGCGGATTTCCTTTTTTTGTTCCAGAGAATGAATCACTTCCTGAGATACCACCAAGCCATCTAGAATTTGTCTCCCTTCCACAAACCCAGTTTGTTCTGGGGAGATTATACTAGATAGAATTGGCTTCAATCTCTCAGCCATTAGAGTTGCAATAATCTTATATTTTACATTACAAAGAGCAATAGGGCAGAAACCTTGGGCGGTTTCCAAATGAGTAGTTTTTGGAATAAGAGATAAAAGAGTTGAGTTTAAGCTAGGCCATACCTTCTAATGTCCGCGTGATTCCTCTACCACCTCCAAGATGTCTTGCCCTAAGAAATGCCAACTTTCTTGGTAAAATTCCATTGTAAATCCGTCTGGTCCTAGAGCTTTGTTTCTTTTCATCCCTTGCACAATTACCTCCACTTCCTCCAATGTTGCTGCCCTCATTAGAGTTAAATTCTGGTCCCTCGTGATCATTCTTGGGATTTGTTACATATCCTTCCTATTGCTTCTTCTCTATTCACTTGAGGTTCGGTGAGGATATCCTTAAAGTGTCTGACTAGAGTCTGTTCCATTTCTTCATGCTGGGTTATATGTTGTCCTTCCTCATTTTTGATGGAAAATATTCTATTCCTTTGTCGATGCTAGATCATGGCTTGATGGAAGAACTTTGTATTCCTTTCTCCTTCACGAAGCTAGTTTATTCGAGACTTTTGCTTCCATAATATCTCTTCCTTTTTTCTACATTCCTCAATTTGGCTTATCACTATTCCTTCCTCTCTACTTATTTCCTCATTTCTACCTTTTGTTATAATTTCTTGTTGCAGAGCTCTCATTTTTTGTTCTCAATCTTGCTGCTCTATGAATATATTCCCAAATTCATCTTTATTGCTTTTTTTTAATTTTTTCCTTGAGTTCTTTTAGTTTAAGCTGGAAAGTTTGCATCCTGTTTTGTCCTCTTTGTTGGCTCTAGGTCACTCCACCTTTGGCATGAACTGTTGATTCCTAAGCTAGAACGCTTCGAACCTGAATGGGCGCCTTTTGGGGCTCGCTTTAAGGTCAATTTGTAGCCTGATTGGCCAGTGGTATGAGCCCATTGCTGGGAGGATCATTGCTTCAATGAATATACCTCTGTTTATAATCTATTTCGATATTAAAAATCTATCCAGTCTCGATGCAATTTCATTCTTGCCCCCTCTTCTATTGTTCCATGTATGGATTCCATTTATTGTAGGGACATCAACGAATATTTGCTCACATATCATGTTGCCAAAAGCTTTCATGTCTTGGTCTGTTCTTCTTGATCCTCCTCTTTTTTTTGCTGTGGTTGTAATGATGTTAAAGTCCCCACCTGCAATCCGTGACATCTCTGGGAATAGTCTTTGAATTGTTTTCATGTTTTGAAGAAAGCTTCTACCCTCATTTGATAAATGTGGACCATATACTCCGATAAGGATTATCCATTCCGATGAACCTATCATTCTAAAGGTTCCTGAAAGGATTCGAGGGAAGCTTACCTAGTTTCCAAATTGAACTTCTTCAGGATTCCATAAGACCGCTAGCCCTCCTGCACTGCCTGCCGCATCCTAACCCATTATCTCATAGTGATTATTAAGTCTTCTCATTATTTCTTCCATTTTTTGAGTACTAATCTTGGTTTCTTGAATTATCATTATACTAGGTTTGTCTTTTTTAGTCTATCCCTCAAGTATCTCTGTTTTCCCCTGCTATTGAGACCTCTGATATTCTAGCTTGTGATTATCATTTTAACATTTTGGATGGTTGTTGAAATACCTCTGAGAGAGGTATAACCCTTCTTGAATTAACCAGCATCTCCCCTACCACTTGGATGGTCTCACTCATTGGTCGCCTACCTCGTTTCCTTCCTCCTTTGCCAGTACTGCCCATTCCTATATTCTAAGTTCCTTGCACTCTTGGTTGTTCTGGTTGACTTGCTGAAAGTACTCCTACCTTCTCCTTGTATTTTTGGAACATCTCTTTATATAGCTGCTTTTGCTCTTCTGGTATAAATATTTCATCTAAAAGCCTCCATTCCTATAGCAGTCTCCTCATTATTCGCTCCTCTTCACCTTCTATGTCCTTTTGAGGATCTACCTCCATTTGGGTTTGGTCGTTTAACATGTTCGTGTTCTCCTCTGCCCCTCCTAGTTCCATGTATCCCTGGTTTGTGTCCTGTTCTTTTGTTTCTTTTGAAAATTCCATAGGTTCTTCATCACTATCTTCCTTTTCCATCTTCATTTCCTCTTCTTGAAGGGCCTGAAACATATTTTGATTTTTCAATGGCATTGTTTTGATGGGTTGTTTCAGCAGGGGTGATCCTTTTACAGATTTTCTTCTGATGGGCACTTCTTTAAATCCCTCTTTTGTCCCTTAGGATACCTCTGTTGCTTTCTTTTCTTCTTCTTTCTTTTCAGTTGATTCCTCTGCAGTGTTTAAGGGGCATTGTCTGAAGAGGTGGCCATATTCATGGCATCTTCTATAGTGAAATGGGATGTGTTCGTAATCCACTGGTTGCTGCCAAACCTCATCATGGTATTCTAACTCAATAAACTCTCGGAGTGGCTCTGTTATATTCATGTATATGCAAATCCTTGCATAAGATGTGTATCTCCCTCTTTTGGTGGTCTTAGCTACTTTAACAAATGTCCCGATTGCATTACCTATTCCTTCAAGAATCTCCGGGTCCCAAAACTTCATTGTAAGTCTAAACAGCCTGATCCAAATGGGTGCTGCTAAAATTTTCTCCTTGTCTAGGTTATAGTAGTCTTCCCAATTCTGTATGAATAAACTAGCATTGTTCATGAAGTAGGGCCCCCCCTCAAAAATCCTTTCCTTATCCTCTAGATTCGAGAATATAACTGTGAAAAAACCCTTTGCCCCCAATTTCAGATCTATATGCCCCTTAGGTTTCCATCTCTGTTGTATCCATTTGGAAAAGTCCTTCTCAAACGGCCAAAACCTTACAAACTTACAGATTAAAACATGGTCCCTCATATAGCTTCTATACTCTTCAAGTTTATTGTTCGAAATTACATACCTAGGTTTTTTCGATGCTCTAAGGATACATTTGCCTCTTAAAATCACTTGCCACTGGGCTCCCATTATTGGAGTGCCTCTGTTGTTTTTTCTTAAACCGCTCTGCGCTCAATTTTTTCTTGACTCCCCTGCTATTATGTTTTTGTAGGATGGGATCTCTCCCCTCCCCGCTTCAGCTGCCATTTTTGCTTCAGCGGCCTTCGTTTTCTGCCTCCTTTCCATCACCTATATCTCTACTCTGATTTGGTCAACCGCGATAGGGACTGGCCCCCCTGTGCCTAGTCTTCAATTCCAGCCTGCTCGCGGCAGTTCAGCCTCAAGCCCTAGCTATCATCGAAACCCTCAAACCCTAGCAGAGCCTTCCTCATCCTTCCATCACCAACATTTCAATGTTAGAATAATTTAAAGCTAAAATGCAAACATAATTTGACATGATTTACGTTGGTCTCATGAAGTATTTCTTGGGAATTGAAATTAACAAATTTTCAAATGGAATTTTTTTCTATCAACAAAAGTATTCCACTAACATGTTGCACAAGTTTAGAATGATCAGTTGCAAACTAGTTGAGACTCTAGTTGTTCTAGGCACCAAGATGAGAAAACAAGATGAGGAAACATCATTTGATCCTACTTTGTATAAAATTCAAGTTGCCAATCTCTTATATCTCATTGCAACTAGACTAGACATAATGTTTGCAACAAGTTTTGTTTCAAGGTTTATGGAATCACCCAAGGGTTCCCATTGAAAAGTTGCAAAAAGGATTTTGAGATATGTTGCAGGGACACTAAACTATGGGTTATTGTACAATAATTATGAATATTTCTCCCTCTTAGGCTACATAGATAACGACTATGCAGGCACCTTAGATGATTAGAAAAACACATCAAGATACACTTTTCACTTTGGAACAACTCTAATATCATGGTTGTCCAAGAAGCAAACCATTTTTTCAATATCTTCTATAGAGTGTAACTTATACAACTTATCAAGCAATATGGATGAGAAGGCTATTGAATGATATTTCACATGTTCAAAAGGAGCCAACTCATAATTTTTTTGATAACAAATCCACCATTTCCTTGTTTGAAAATATTGTGTTTCACAAAAAGAGCAAACATATTGACACACTTTCAATTCATTCAAGAGCTTGTCAATAATATATATATATATATATATATATATATATATATATATATATAATATATATATATATATATATATATATATATATATATATATATATATATATATATATATATATAATATATATATATATATATATATAGATATATATATGGATATGGATCACGAGATTAGACTGTGGACATTTTTACAAAATAATTGAGAGAAACTATATTTGAATTTCAGAGAGAGAACTTGGGCATTATAAGTTCCAATTATTGTAACAATTGAGATTAGGAGGGGCTATTGATAGCATTAATCTCCCTGTCTCATCCTTGTCTACTAGTTGTCATAGTTAGTTTAGTTTAGTTCAGTCAGTTTCTATTTAGCTGAGTTCTATTTAAGTTTTGTGCTAGTTGTTCATAGATGGTGTTCCTTTGTCTCCTATGTAATCTATTTAACTGTTATTTAATATTTTGAAAAACTAATTCGCTCCACTTCTATTTTTTGAGTTAATCTTCGTCTATGATTTTTGCCTCTCAATCCTTATCACCTCCCTCATTTCCTTCCGTGGGGAGAAAGTTATGGAAAAGGTACAAATATTCCCTACAATATATTTAAAAGAACTCATGCTGAAGGTCCCAATCTATAGTATTTCACGTGAGGTGAGGTGGTAATAATATTATCATGGTTGTCCAAGAAGCAAACCATTTTTTCAATATCTTCTACTATAATTGGGAGAAACTATATTTGAAATTCAGAGAGAGAACTTGGGCATTGTAAGTTCCAATTATTATAACAATTGAGATTAGGAAGGGGTGTTGATAGCATTAATCTCTCTGTCTCATCCTTGTCTACTAGTTGTCATAGTTAGTTTAGTTTAGTTCAGTCAGTTTCTATTTAGCTGATTTCTATTTAAGTTTTGTGCTAGTTATTCATTGATGGTGTTCCTTTGTCTCCTATGTAACCTATTTAATTGTTATTTAATATTTTGAAAAAATAGTTCTCTCCACTTCTATTTTTTGAGTTAATCTTCGTCTATGTTTTTTGCCTCTAAATCCTTATCACCTCCCTCATTTCCTTTTGTGGGGAGAAAGTTATGGAAAAGGTACAAATTTTCTCTACAATATATTTAAAAGAAGTCATGTTGAAGATTCCAATCTATAGTGTTTCACGTGAGGTGAGGTGGTAATAATATTATCATGGTACGACATCTGCTAATTTAGATATATGTTGCAATTCGTGTTTTACAATTTCAATTATGTCGTTAGAAGATATCATATGTTCTAGAGTATGGCTGAGATATAAATTTTCCAAGAGTGGAAGAAATGAACTACATCGATGTATTTGTAAAGGACCCCATTTATTTATAGCTCCATGAATTCATTGTTAATAACCATTTTTTATTGCAAAGATACTACTAGCATAGATCCACTTATATTGAGAAAAATCCAAATCCTTATTAAATCTGGAAGAATATGGATATATGTTCTTGGATATATAAATCGACATAGCTAAGCCATTTGATTTGGCTTTGCCAATTAAGCCATGGGATGCTATTTTTTTTTACCTATATCAAAAAAAAATTATGTCCTAAAAATTTAGTTTTCATGTAAAACTTTTAGTTAATGTTTATTACATTTATTTGTTTCCAAGGTGCTAGATATGTATACTAAAAAAATATATATAGTTTCACTCTTTCAATAGCATTGACTCTTTACATCATTAAGAGTTAAAACATATCTCCTAGTGATTTATAGAATTATCTCATTGGATAATATCTTCTTAGTAGACAAACTAGGATTTGAGTGGCCCACTGTAAAATAACGTGAAATCTATGAACTATGTGTGTAGATGTTGGAAAGATTTGGATTTCTTTGAAATGACCTTTCTTGGGAATATTACACATTGGAATATTGCATTAATATTGATCCTCTGCATTCTTCCATTAGGATGGGTTTGCCAAAATAAATCAGCTTGGCACAGTTCTAGAAGACATTTACGTCACCTTTAGAATGATGGACGAGTGTGGCCATGTTACATGACGATTGGTCACATACATATATATTCTTCAAAGGCACGAGAAAACCGCGCGGAGGGGGTCGTGATATGAGTGAAACAATTAAGTTAAACGTTTTAAGATTTGTTTGGGGCCGTGTAGTCAACCATTAGACTACAAATATTCAAGGTGAAAACAACCCATTATCATTCATTGGTGTTGATCATTAGCTTCAAAAATTCGATTAGTTTTTTTTAAGCAAACTGATACTTGAAATCCAAAATGAGGGATCAAACTTTTTAAACATGATGACCTTGAGAGTTTAATGATGCTATCTTTGTGTATGTCATCGGTATGGTAGGAAATATATTTATGTGTCAGCCTGCATTAAATAGAAGCACAATTTGGTACGTAGTTTATTTTTCTGTAGAGTGAAATTCTATATGTCTCTATGTATGATATTTTTTGTCTAAGAAGGGTTGTGTAATTTGGCGTTAAAGCCATATTGCTGAAATTTTTCTCTATGGAATCTAAGAAGGCTAGTGCATGTAGGATTACGAATATATCTTTTTTGCTTTTAGTAGATAAAAGGAGTAGAAAAATAGGAATTTCTCTATGGTCTTTGGGGACTTTTTTGGATAAATTATTTAAATCAACAAACCTTTGGAAGTGTATTTGTCTCAATATCAAAGCTATCTTGTTATTCCATCCTTTTGTATAGTTTTATTTGAAGGAAGCGATCATATTAGATTGTAAAAGTGATTTTAACTTCTAATTCATCTCTGAAACGTGAAATCAAATATCAATATTGCATTTGTTTTGTCATCTTTTTGTATGGTTTTATTGGAAGGAAGTGATCATATTAGATTTTAAAAGTGATTTTAATTCCTAATTCATCTCTGAAAGGTGAAATCAAATATCAATATTGCACAGTCACCTGTTCCTATTTTGATTGAGAAAAATTATGATTTTTGGTCTACTAGAATGAGAACATTGTTATGTTCTCATGATCTTTGGAGATATGTTGCTAATGGGCATCTAGAACTTATTGGTCAAACACTAGAGATGAATCTAACAAATGTTGAGTGAACGTTGTTGAGGGAGAACAGAAAAAAGGATAACAATGCTATTGGATTTATTCACCAAGGTTTAAACATTGTTATATTTTCAAAGGTGCCAAGTGCAGAGTCTTCAAAGAAGGCATGAGAATCTATTGAATCCTGTTATTAGGGTGTATCCATAATGAAGAATGTCAAGTTGTAGAATTTGAGAAGATATTTTGAGAATCTAAAAATGAAAGATAGTGAAATTGTGGATGGTTTTATGACTCAAGTCATGAGTATTGTTAATAAATTGAGATAGTATGGAGAAGACCTCTGAAATAAGAGAGTGATTTAGAATATCCTTCGAAGTTTTCCAAATAAATTTGAAGTCGTGGTTGTATCCATAGAATATTTTAAAGACACAAGTCAAATGCAAATTGATGATTTTATTGGTTCATTGATTACGCGTGAATATAGGATGATGACAAAATGATGATAACACATTGGAGAATTCCTTCAAAAGCCAACTGCAATTTAATAGAGGAAGAGGTAGAGGAAGGTCAATTGATAAAGGAAGAGGTAATATAGTAGTTAATCAAAGCCATATGAAAGATAATTCTAAGCATGAGGAGAAATCTCAATAACATCCTTCTATTTTAAGTTGGAGTAACAACAAGGCTTGGAAGCAAGGAAATCAAAGGTATGATAAGTCTAATATTCAATGTTATTATTGCAAAATATATGGTCATTTTGCTAGCATGTGTGGGAAGAAGCATGAATATGTTGGTAAGCATACTATCTCAAAAGAGTCTACAACTAATCAAAAGCCAATGTTCTTTACTTGTAATGTGACTCAAGAATGTTCAAATGATATTTGGGTTTGGACAATGGATACAAAAATCACATGATTGGACATAAAGACTTGTTTTTTAGTTTAGAGAATAGTATTTAGTTTGAGGCCAAGATAAGTAACAATAATAAGTTATGCATTAAATGTAAAGAAGTAATTGTTGTTTATGCTAGAAATGGTGAAAGAAGAACAATTGATGATGTGTATTATGTACCTAATTTAAAATGCAATTTGTTGAGAATTGGACAACTGATAGAGAAAAGGTATTGAGTGTTCTTCAAGAGTAAATAATGTATTATCATTGATAAATATCAAATTAAGTATTTGATAGCAAGAGTGGAAATGGCAAAGAATAGGATGTTTCCTTTTATAATGAGAAATCAATTATCTCTCTGTGTGACTGCTTATAAAACTAAGAATTTGGATGAATAATGGTTATGGTATTTAACATATGAACATTTAAAATTTTAATATTAGATAGAGGCGGTGAATAAATGCTAAATGATTTCATTGAGTTTTGTTAGTCTCATGGAATCAAGAGATAGTTTATTGCTCATTATACCCCATAGAAAAATGGAGTGGATGAAAGGAAAATTCAAACAATTATGAATATGGATCAAAAAATGTTGGAGGGAAAACATCTACCAAATGAATATTGGGGACAAAAGATAGCTCATTTCATTTATATCATTTATGGAAGTTTGACTAAGAGCATGAAGGATCAAGTTCTCGAAGAATCTTGGAATGCTAAAGAGTTGTAATATATCTATTTTAAGAATTTTTGGATATGTTGCTTATGCACGTATACCTAAAGAGTTGAGAAACAAGTTAGATGACATAAGTGATAAGTGTATATTTATTGGATAAAGTGAGGATTCTTAAGCATATTCATTGTATAATCCCATCACCAAGAAGTATATTCTCAGTAGAGATGTTAAGTCCAAAGAAGAAGAAGCTTGGGATGGAAGAAACAGATAAATATGTTGCACATGGAGTTGTATTATCTCATGGAGATGATGATGAAGATGAGAAAGAAGTACATGGTGGAAAATTTATTCCACATACACCTATTGCAAGTAATTCAACAAGGAAATCACCAATAATTAGCCCATTACAGTTCAGAACACCAAGAACTCAAGAACACGATGGAAAACAATAATGAATCTAATCTGACATCAACTACGTTAAGGAACACAGTTAAAGGTCATAAGAATAGAAGTTTAAAATAATTGTATGAGAAAAATGATGAAATAGATCAAGTTCCAAATTTTTCATTAATTGCATATGATCCTATAAATTCTGTTGAATTTATTAAAGAAGAAGTTTGAGTAAAAACTATGGATGAAGATTTTATTACTATAGAAAGAAATAATACTTGGGAGCTTGTAGATATCCCTAAAGGTAAAAATAATGTACGTGTTAAATGGATTTAGAAAATGAAATTAAATGTTGAAGTTGAAATTGAAAAACATAAAGCAAGACTTTTAGTTTAGGTGTTCGGTCAACAACCTGATATTGATTAGAGTTAAACTTATGCACTTGTAGCTAAACATGACACCATAATGTTGGTATTGTCTATTTCTGCACAAAATAAATATAAAATATATTAGATGGATGTTAAGTCTACATTTTTTAATGGTTTTTTGGAAGAAGAGTTTATGTCAAACATCGTTGAGGATATGAAATTGATGGACAAGAAGATAAGGTTTACAAATTAAGAAATCATAATATGGATTGAAACAAGCACCTCGAGTATGGTATAGTAGAATTGGTCAATATTTGAATAATGATGGATTCATGAAGAGTCCAAGTGAGACAACTTTGTATACTAAGGTAAACCAAGAAGGTAAAATTTTGATTGTTTTCATGTATGTTGATGATTTTATTTTCACTAGAGATCTTTCAATAGATGATTTTAAGACAAGAATGAAAACATAATTTGAGATGATTGATTTACAACTAGTGAAATATTTTCTTGGAATTGAAGTAACTCAATCTGAAGAAGGTATTTTTATTTGTGAATCTAAGTATGCAAGGGATATATTGGAAAGGTTTAATATGGATAATTGTAAACTAGTTGTAACCCAAATTACAATTGGCACAAAACTCACTAAGAATGATTGAGGTTCAAATGTTGATCTAGCCTTGTACAAGAAATTGGTTAGAAGTCTTATGTGTTTGACCACAACAAGGCCTGATATATTTTTTTCCCTATGTTCAATTTTAATATTCATGTAGTCTCTTAAAAGTACACCTTGGTTAGTTGGATCTTAAGATATGTTGTCGAAACAACAAATTATGGCATTTTTATATATTAGATTTATATTTTAAACTATCTAGATATATAGATAGCGTGTTTGTAAGATATAATAATAATAGAAAGCGTACATATGGATATGTATTCAATTTCTTATCACATGTAGTAGCATGGGAATCAAAAAAGAAATTCATTGTCACTTTATCATATGTTCAGGCAAAGTATGATGCAACAACAAAAACGACATGTCAAACTATGTGGAGCAGAAGAATTTTGATTAAGTTGTTGCATGAAAAGAAAGAACCAACTCATATTTTCTGTGAAACCAAATATGTTATTACATCATCAAGAAATCATATTTTCCATAAGAAGAGTAAGAATATTGATATAAGGTATCACTTCATTCAATAATTAGTAAGCAATAATGAAATGTGTATAGAGTTTTGCAGATCAGAAGACCAACTTGCAGACATATTTACAAAACCATTGGGAAAATAATTATTTGAAACTCAGAGGGAAGATATAGGAGTATGTATCATGTAACAACAGTTTTTTTGTTTTTTGGTGAAATAATTAAGGGTAGGGGGTGTCAGAGATAATTATTTCACAATATCGCCACATTGTCTTCCACCACCTTTATTGCTTCACTTCCACCGTCTTCACTACCTCATCGCACACCACCTTATCTTGTTCTTCTAATTCAAAGCAGAAATGCGACCTCGAAAATTCAATATTTTAATTCATGTAACCAGCTAAAATTTTTGTATAAATATATATTCTTAGCCAAATTCGTATATCCCACTCTCAATTTTGGTAGTCATTTATAGTTTGGTAGTTGTAGCTGCATTTTGTTGTTTTATTGTTGCGTTCTCTAACCTTCACCCTCATCACATCATATAGAAAATTGACCTTCCTTCAAGGTTCAGTTACTTGGCATACTCCATCCTTTAACTAAAATGTGGCATTCAAAGATACCAATTACCTCATGTGATCCTCTTCATCAAAATAAGATGGATTTTTTTTCTTTACATTACAAGATTGGTTCTAATTTATAATTGGATAAATGAATTGACATTGGAATGAAAATGTAGGTTGAGAGGAGCCATGGATAAAAATATTTGTGTATATCAAGTTATATGAAAGATAATCCCGAGTTAATAGAGGAATATGCACTCAATCATATATTCGATATTATCAAAAAATTACTCAAAGAACTAAACTAGGAGTTTCAGATACCAGACAACAATGTTCCAATCACCTCCAAGAAACATTCTTTTGACTTTCTAAGGGATTTATGTGATCTCTATAGATACCAAGATAGCTTCAACATTGCAACGTATGAAATAAGGAATTTGGTGATGAAAACACTCATTGAGCATGTGCCTTCATAACTGTAACTTTAATCTACTTATGTCATGCTATGATCAAGATATATTAAAAGATGGACCATAGGTAGGTTTCTCATCTCAGAAAGATAAAAATGATTTCAATATAATTCCAAGTTACTACTTCACTAAAAATAATTTCTAGTTGCCACTAAAGTGGCAATGTGCTTGTTGAGAAGTTTTTTTCGAGTAAATTTTACAACTTTGTTGTTTTTTTTCATAGTATACATATTGATATTTTCATATGGAGTTGAAAACTTACTTGCACTAGATGTGTAAGTTCCTTCTATAGAATTTTTCTTTTTTTTTTCATTTCAAATTTCATATATGGAGTTGGAGACATACCTGCACCAATTATGTTATGATAAATTTTCATATGACAAACCTTTCCTCTCTAGGATTTATACTTGGATGTGAATATCTGCATTAGCTACAAATAACTTTTCATATGACTGAAATGTTGGGTTGTGCTATATTATTTCCACGACTAGCCCCAGTAGTTAAACAAGGGGTTTAGACGGGGGGTGGAGATCCCCCTTCGTTGCGTCGGGTGCAGCGAGGGGTCATAGGGGGGATGCAGCCCCCCTGTCGTGGGGTTTGAGGGGACGGTAGTCCCCCTCTATAAGGTCCAGTGCAGTGTCATGGGGAAATATTTTTTGGACCCTATATTAGGTGGGTGGACCTAACTATGGTTTTGTGCATGGATTTTGCACATGGTTTTGGGTGTGATGGTTATTGGTCCATGGTATTTTGTAGATCCGATGAAGGGAACATTAGTTATGTTTTAAGATAGGGTTAATGGATTGGAGTTTATGGATGCTTCCACATGTATATATATGTGTCGTAACATTGAAAGGAACATAACAAAAAAATCAATCTGGTAGTTCCAATTTTGGGATCCAGGGGAAAATCTCTGTGTATATTTTTTTTATGTGTTATGCTATTTCCATTGTTTATTTTATGTTTTTAGAATTTATATGCAGGTAATCTTTGTACAGGGTTAAAACCTACACAAAATTTTCTCTCAAACATAACTAGTCATAGCTCTAGGATTTTTATGATCACCATGACCTTTAAACATTAAAGTTGGAAGTCAATTACTAACAAAATATCAGCAATTTCCACCTACATAAACTAGATTGAGGGATGAAAATTGAAAACATTCTTTAGGTATTATATCAAAAAAAATTGTTATATTCAAAAACTTGCTAAAGCACAGAGAATTGATGATTCAATCCACAATTCACAAACATATGCATAATTTATAAGGGATTTGAAGTAGCAAAGTGTATTATTTAATCTTGACTTGAAAATTCTAATTCTATAGATGTAACAACCTTAGGTTAAAAGTTAATGTAATAAAGTTAATAAAGGAAAATATTAGACCAAGGTCATGTGACACTTATTCCAAGTTGAATGGTAGGAAAAACATCCTAGTGGGTGTTCATTTGGTTTGTTATGGATAAGGAAATTAAAAAAGGAAACGGAAAACGAATTGAAAAGGAAAAGAAGCATTATTTGAAATTTTATTTATGAAAATAATAGAAGATAGGAGAAAACGAAGGTGAAAGGTCATAGGCTGCATGTGAGGATGAAATGAAGGAAAAATAGAGGAAAATGAAGAAAATAGATGCTTCATTAATAAAAAGGCTTATGAGGATCAGTTCATAACTTTTGTCAGTTCAGTTTTGGAGTTGTCTCTTGAATCTCTCTATTCTCTCATAATCTTGCACACTTAAAGCATTCTTGGAGCACTCTAGCATTGGATAATAGAAGGAAAAGGAAGGAAAAAAGAGAAAAATAAAGAAAATATCAAGCAAGGAAGACTTTGACCAAGGTTCTACAATGAGATTACTTGCAAGTATCGAGTGGCATGTATTATTTCCTTGCTAGATTTGGCATGCATGTGTGTATTTGGTCCTCCTGTTGTCATTGGCATGGGTTTCTCCAGGTGTGATATTGGTTTCCAGATTTGCCTTAACATTTCCAAATATCCATGGTATGATGGGGTTCTTTCATTTGGTTCAACTAGATTTTTCAATGGTTTGGAATTGGGTGAGGTGGTCTCAAGAAAATTTCCAAGGGCCTAGAAATACTTTAACTGGTATTGGTGGGATATGCAGTAAAGCCTAAGGGTGGAGATGGGAAAATTCCTCATGGTATTGGTGAAAAAATATAGAGGCATCCATGCTTATTTAGGGGCTAGTGATCCCTTGATCAGTTTTGGCAAGATTGCGGTAAATCCTGCTAGTGTATGTTTCTTTGTTTGGGCCTAGGAATCCCTTGACCAGTAATGGCAGGATTGCGGTAAAGCCTAGTTGTATAGGTGATGGTTTCAAGCATATAAATCACTTGACTGGTAATGGCGGGATATGCGGTAAAGCTCAAGGAAGACTTGGTTTTTTTTGTTTTGAGTCCCATATTCATACTTGGAATATGGCACGAGGGTGATTTGTTGAACGAGAGATTTGGTTCAGCCAAATATATGGTCAAGTGGTACGTGGGAGTACTTGACTTGGTTGGCTTTTGCATACCTTAATAAGAGATATTTTCCTCTTGTATTTCATGAATATTTATACTTTTTATTATGTGGCGTTTGATGATTGTTCTATCACCATTATTATTCTAGTTATATGCTAGTTATAAGCATGGTTTTATGGCAGACTTTGGTTATAGTTCTTTTCATGTTTTGATTAGTAAATGAATATCTAATGAATGTATGACCTAATATACGTTATTGCAGCTATTATGATATGGCATCAGACCTTCTTGATGATTTTGAGATAATTCGGGACCCCTATGTTCATATATGCATTTATAACCTATACATTACATGTTCGTAATATGTTTGACGAAATACCTGTCATGGTCAGGACTTGTTAGCTAAATTTCTTGTCTAAGTTATCAATCAATGGGTTTTTCCTTGTGTCATTCATAATTTTGGGTAGAGGTCTGGATCCTAGCCTAAAAAAAGTGGCTCAAATCTTGGAGTCCTAGGCACAAAACAGAGTAAATTGGACTGCAGTCACTGAGAGGTAAGGTTATCCATGCAATTGGAGCCTTACAGTTGTTGGATATCCTTGTTATGCATGGGACTGGTAGCCTAGGTCAATGAAAAAGCAAGTTAACTCAAGGTTATGGCACCTGGAGTGGTTTTTTAGCTCCTGGGGCCCCTTTAGCTCCTGAGGAATGTCAATAAAGTTTTAATTTGTTGATTCCACTTCCCTAATTGTACCTAAGAGGTTGAATCATACCATAGTAACTCTTGCTCACATATTTACCCTAGTGGACCATTGAATTTGGTTAAGTGTGGGAGGAGGGTGTTACAGATTGGCATTGGAGCATGGTTCAACACTTTGACTAGATGGGAAAAATGTGTTTTTCATGCATGCATGTCAATTGTGTATGTATTTGTTATGCATTTTAGTGTCTAAATCTTTATTATGCATGTAATGTCATTGTTATGGATTTTGTGCATGAGGTAACGGTATGAAATTAGTATTGTCATGCATGATATTGATATATTGTTATGATTATGATTATACATGTGTCATGCTAATCTGGTTGACATTGTAGACGATATATCCTCCCCTGAATATACCGAGGTATGTTAGTTATGTTTATGTTTGGTTTATTTGACATGATATACTTGCAGGAATAAGAAGATCAAATATGACTAGCAATGTTGTGGATTACAATTCATGAGACACTCCTTACAAATCAGATGAGCAACCAAGAGATGAGTACTCTTCAAACATAGAAGACACTTTGAGAAGTTTGAAGGAAAATATAAGAACTTACAAAGTAGATAATGATAGAACCATTCAGTCACAAGAGATAAATTACAAGGAACAAGATAAACAAGTTGAGGTCAATACAATTATCCTTCAGAGTTTTTTAAACTTGTAGAGATAGGGACCATTGAGGATCATTCATGGATTGGAGGACTAGAATAATGGAGCATGTGGTAGCAGGCCTCATTGTGGCCATAAGTCGGATAGCGAGGACACGATAAGAGATGGTAGATTTTTCGGTACACCTAAAGGTAGTGGATATGGGATTTACTCTAGTTCTATTTCAGACATGTGTTATGGCCATCATCACTATATTCCTTAGAAAAGGAGTGATAGAGGATATTTACTAGATGAGTTCAATAAAGCCAAGCCACCTACATTTCATGGATATTTAAAGAAGCTAGAAGATGCAGAGACATGACTATTTGGGATGAAGATATTCTTTGAGTTGCATGATTACACAAAGAAAATAAAGGCCAATATAGTTATTTTCAACCTCAAAGGGAAAGCAAACATATGGTGGGAAGATGTGAAGTGGGTTAGAGACATCAGGACAGAGGAGTTTATTTGGCATGATTTTAAAAGGATTTTCTAGAAGAAGTACTTGTCAAAAAGGTATTATGATAGTAAATCAAAGAAGTTCTATGAGCTGAAGATGGGATCAATGACAGATGAGGAGTACATGACTAAGTTCCTAGAATTGTTAAGGTATGTGTCATATCTTAAGGATGAGAAAGTCAAAGTTCAAAGACTTTTTGGTGGGTTACAATTAGCATTCAAGGATTGGATTGGGTATGATGAGTCTCGGTCACTAGAAGAATTCATTGGGAAGTTGAAACAATGTTCTGAAAAACCGAAGCATAAGAGAGAGTCTCAGAAAGGTTGGAATGGGAAATATAAGACTAAAGATAAATGACAACTGAAGCAAACAAGATCTCAGGTTTATAGGTTTGTAGGTTTGGTTGTTTACAAGTTGTTTGTAGGTTTTCAAGTTTGGTTGTTTACAGGTTACCCATGTAGTTACTGGTTAAAAGTTAGTGAAGTTGTATATAGGTACTAAGAAAAGAGTTCATCATTGGGTAAGAGATTGTGCATTTAATTTGAATGGTAGGCCTACATCATCACATCTGAATTTACTTCCATTGGGATCGTACAATATGCTTCTAGGTATGGATTGGTTATACCTTCATGGGAATAAGGTAGATTGTTATGAAGAGGATATTAAGTGTTTCAATAACAATGGAGAAAAAATAATTTTACAAAGTAAGAAGGAAAAATTAGTGAGAATGGTTACAAATTTTCAAGGAACGTGTAGTCACAAGAAAGTATGTGTTTTATTTGCAGTTGATATCTCCAGTGATAAAAGTAAGGATGTTAAGGATGTAGAAGGCTTGAAGAGGTACTTGGTCTTGCAGAGGTTTCATAATGTGTTTCCAGCAGATATTTCAGAGCTACCTCCTCACAAAGAAGTGGAATTTTATATTGACTGGGTACAAGGAGTAGCACAAGCATCAAAGACACCTTATAGGATGAACACACTAGAGTTTAAAAAAGTGGTTTTATAGTTGAAGAAATTATTGACAAGGGATACATAAGGTCAAATATGTCACCTTGGGGTGCACGAGTGTTGTTTTTGAAGAAGAAGGATGGTATTCTTAGGTTATGTACTAACTACAGATAGTTGACAAAGGTAACCATCAAGAATAGGTATTTGTTGCGAGGATCAATGAATTTTTTTACTACTTGAAGGAAGAAACATTATTCTTGAAGATTGACTTGAGATCGGGATATCATCATGTACACATCAAAGAAGAGGACATCTATAAGACTATTTTCTGAACCAGGTATGGACATTATGAGTTTGTTGTAGTTATTTTTAGTTTGACTAATGTTCTAGCTACTTTCCTGTGTTTGATGAATAGCATGTTGTGTCCTTATCAGGACATCTTCGTTATTGTATTCATTCATGATATATTCTTATATTCCAAGAATGAGGAAGAGCATGCCAAACACTTAGCAACAATATTGAGATATCTAAGAGAGCAAAAATTGTATTCCAAGCTTAGTCAATGCAGTTTCTTTAATACAAAGGTAAATTACTTGGAACAAGTTGTTTCCAAGCAAGGCATAGCAGTGGATCTAGAAAAGATAAGAGATCTCATGGAATAGGTATCTCCTAGAAATGTGGATGAGGTTATGTCATTCATGGGTTTTGTAGGTTACTAGAGGAGGCCTGTCAGAAAATTATCATGGATTTCCTATCCTATGACATCATTTCAGAGGAAAGGAAATAAAATTGAATGGGAAGAGGAATGTGCAACAAGTTTTGAGTAATTGAAGCAATTGTTGAAAAATGCTTTAGTTCTCAAGATTGCAGATCTAGATAAAGAGTTTTTGGTATGTACAAATTCTTTCAAGAGAGGAATTGGTGGAATCTTGATGTAGGAGGGATGAGTGGTATGCTACAAGTCAAGGAAATTGAATGAGGACAAGAAAAAACTATGTGAAATGTGATCTGGAGTTGGAAGCTATCATTCATGCTTTGAAGATGTGGACACACTATCTTCTTGGTAGGGTTTATGTTGATGAGTGTGTGGAGTACTAAAGAAGGTATGTTTTTGGTAATTATTTCAGCATCTTTTCATTAGAACTTACAAACCTTTTGCATCATGAACTAGGAAAATGACAAGGAATTGTAATAAAACCTGTGAGATTAATGTGCAAGACGAAAACACTGACAATTGTCATTTCCTTATGCAGGAAGAAGGAAAAATGAGAAACTGTTGTTCCAAAGGAAAGGACAAGGACGGGTTAATCGCTGCCCCTTTGACAGGGAACCGTATGCAAACAAGGCAAAACAAATCAACGTGAATCAGCCCTGGAAAGGAAGTGCAGATATTGGCTTGGCGTAAGAAAGAAAAGAGATAACTGAGGACTAACGGTTCGGCGAATCCCTCAGGATCCTTGATCCTGAGGGATCACTGCTTTAACTATTTTTGCACCTAGACATCTCCGCCTTCACCATTATAAAAGGGGAAGAACTGTTAGCTTGAGGGGGGTTCGAGTCTATTATGTTTTATGTAATTTCTCTTAAGATTGAAACTTAGGTCATCGAGTCTCGTTGAGAACTGATTTATTGTAATTCCGCTTTATGCATTAATACAAACTTGGTTGCTATTTCATCTCTGAGTCTGGAATAACTTCAAGCGGTGTACCCCTGGAGGCTAAGGGCCCGGCCCTGGAGGACACTTGCTCCTGTACTATTATGTTTGTTTTATGCGTGGTTTGCTTAATCGACATTATTTGGTAATCTGTTGTGTTTTGTAGTTTACATCACATGCTCTGTTATGTTTAATTTATTAAGGTTTCTAAAGGTAGAACTATTGTATTGACTCTGCAATGTATCACTTTTATTTTAAGTGTTGATATAATATTGTCGGTCTTTACAGAATATCGTTGTGGCTTAATTACAGAGCCTCTATGTTGTGCACTTATTCATTGACATTACGAAATTCATCTTAGGAATTATGTTCTTTGCGATTGTTGGATCTATAAACAATGATGTTCTATTTTGAAATGCAGTCGTACTCTTTCTAACTAAGATTGATAACTGGATCAGATTACTATTAAGGTGTGTCATGTGTATATATGGTTTTCAAGCACTGTTCTATAATTCATCATTAATCAGTGCTGTTCCATTTTGGTGTGTTGTTCAATCCGTCCTTAAGAGTGAAGGATTGCCATTTGGTTCCTGTAGGTCACGATTAGTGCATTTGATCTGATAGACTAAGGTGTTACTACTTGCTAGACTTAGTTGTTGTTACAGTTTCTTGTTTGTTGTTCCATTTCAGGTTTTCTGTTCTATTTTTTAATTGTTATTCCATTTCTTATCTACCGTTTCATTTCCCGTCATTTGTTATTTTGGTGTGAAGAACGATCTTAGGCTGTAGTGAGCATTGACATCTATTATTTGGCTCCCAGATCCACAATTTGTTATCTGATTTCCTCTAGTTCCATCAGTTTACAAAGGGATGATTTACTGCTACTGAACCCTTGACTCATAAATTGCTTAGTTTTCTAAATGTGAGGTTTAATCTTTTGAAGCAGTTAGTTGTAAGCAAGCATCTCTTTACTCTTGTATTTTTGAGCACTATACTACTATCATTACTCTGGAAAATGATAGCGTCAGACTGAGACACTCTTTGAAATAACAAAATGTTCCTGGATTGACATATTAATGTGAGGTAATTAGAGGTGAAAGAGACCCTTTTTATAGCTTGACATTTTGGCACCATTGCCGGGGAAAGAGTGTAGCCATTTGTTCTTTTTCAGAGTAGTGTACGAACCTGCTAGGGAAGAATTGTGTTTTTAAAAATGGAAGGTAAGAACCTACGTGTGGAGCATGTAACAACCCTACTCCTCTGCCCACTTTCCTACAGATTTGCTGCTGTTTTGTTTGGGTAGAATCTAGCAGTTGATTTGTGTGCATGACTATGCAAAAAAAGCCAGAAAAGAATTCCAAACCTCTATCCAAGCCAGAAAACGCTAAGGGGTCGGTGACCCTTGGCCGATCAACCTTCATAGATGAAATCTTCAAGAAAGCGGAATCTCAGCCTTCAGTAGGACCCAGAAAGATTATTTCTAGACAACCTACTAGTTCCCTTTAGGCCACATGATCACCATCTGTAGCCTTTGCTGAGGTGCATAGTCAAATTGAAGAGTAGGAATTTCAAGAAATCCAAAATTCTACTCCATAACTATTGCAAGAAGGGAATTTCAGTAATCTTTGTGAAGGAGGAGGAGAGACAGGGGAAACCGAGGAACTGAGGTCTCCTCTTGGGACAACTCAACCATTGAATAGCCGAGACAAGGGAAGTGCTGAAAAAATAATTGTTGAAGAAACTCAATCTCCTCAGACATTAGGCACTCTCGTTGTCCCAGATAGAGGTAGTGTTATTAAAACCATTCCTGTTAAAGCCATTCCCTCTCAACCTAGGAATACCCTCCTAGATATCCCAGAAGGTTATAGGCATATATTCGACCAAATGGCTCAAAACCAACCAAACACCCAAACCTCTAAATTACAATACCCCATAGTGTATTCTGCAGCGAATGCACCTATGAAAGCAATCCCTCTTCAACATATCCCTACATTCCACGGTCTTACATCAGAAGACCCGAATGAATTTCTATTTGAGTTCGATGTGTTGTGTAGGGGATATGATTACACCACTGACCCTTAGAAACTAAAATTATTTCCCTCTACAGTAAAAGGGGTTGCCTTAAGATGGTTTATGGGATTAGGTGGCGAAGTTATAAATAACTGAGATCAAATGAAAGAATCTTTTCTAAAAAAATATCAGGACTATTGTAGGTCTAGAGAACTGAAGGACGAAATATTCCAGATGATAGTTAGACCAAATGAAACATTAGAGGAGTATATGGAATGTTTTTAGTATAATCTTCAAAGTTCTCCTTATGCATCATTGCCTTTACTTGATAATCTGTTAAAAACAACATTAATTAGGGGCATGAAGGAACAATGAATTGAAACATTAAACATTATGGGAAAAGGAGATATTTATCAAGAAAATTTTGCTGACATTATTGATTTATGTATCAGGAGCTCGAGAGGTAGCACAAGATTAAAACTGGTAGAACATGATCAATTTGTAAGAGATAATAAAATTTCGGTAGAAGAAGTAACGCGTGTAGAAATTGGAAATTTATTGGAAAATTTTAAAACTGGTATACTAGGGACACTAACTACACAACTTGATATTATGCAGGCCAAACAGAAGCAAATGGAGGCAGAATAGAATTTGGCAATCTTCTGTCCCTGATGCAGGAAAAGGCATAGCCATAAGGAGTGTCCACTAGATGCAGTCCAAACATGTGCCATCTGCACAAAAGATCACCTTATGGAAAGTTGTCCCTCACTTTCCAGATTAAAAGCAGTATATAAGGAAGCGGAAGAAGAGCCGGAATCGATGTATTTACTCAACCAGTGCTGTCAGTGGTAGTCATGACAGTCTGGTATGTTTCCAGACCCAACTTCTTCTTTTCAGTCTCTGCAGTCTAATGCTCAACAATATAACATGTGGCAAACAATGCCAACCCCCATTTCCAAACTGGTCACCACATTCATTTCCTTCATCAACCCCGTGGCCAAATTAGGCACGCCAATCTAGTTGGCCGAATTTTCCCTATGCCCCACCATATTGGAAAAATAATACATACCCCCCACAATGGACTCCCCCTACCTCACAAAGTTCAGCCTGGCAGACAAACTGGCAAAGACCAATGCATCAGCCAGTAGGAACCATTCCGCTCCCTCAACCTACACTGCCAGCCTTACAACAAAATCCCCAGTCTAATGTGAGACCGAAACTCCCAGCCCAACCCAACCCTAATCCAAATAATAGACCAGTCCAATCAGTGCAAATCATAGAAACACTCGAAATAGGAGCTAATCTGAGGGAGTGTAATGGTCTTCAGCTAAGATATGGGTGTATTATTGAAACTTAGGGAGATAAGACAACCCATATTGAAAATCAGTTACCTAGAGAACAACTGTCACAAGAAGAGGATGGGAACAAACAACAAACTCATAACCAAGCAACCACATCCTCGCCCACATTCCCAGAATGATTAATCATACCCCGACCCATACAATATCCTGATTTTGACATTCTGGAAGAATTACAAAATTTGTACATAAAAATTCCATTCCTCCAAGCCATTGAAGACATCCTGATATATGCAAAGACTATCAAAGAATTGTGTGTAAAGAAACCAAGGAGGAATATAACAAATAATCCAAGAGTCCAAGTAGTTGGCACTCTATCTGACTTATTATCAGGAAAAGAAACACCCATTAAATACGAAGACCCAGGAAATCCAATAGTAACTATGCAAATTTATGGTCAGACCCTTTCCAAGGCCTTAGTTGATCTAGGAGCTGCAATCAATATCTTAACAACCACTACTTGCCAAAATCTAGGCATTACATTTGTAGAACCCACCTCTACCTTGCTAGAATTGGTTGACCGATCTGTGGTTAGGCCAGAGGGCAGACTACATGATGTCATGGTTTCTGTTGACTCCTGGGAATATCCAATTGATTTTCTGATAATAAATCCCAAAACCCGACTTGATGGACATTCATTGATTTTAGGTAGACCTTAGCTTGCCACTGCCGATGCTTATATTGGCTGCCGACAAGGCAATATGACCATAACTAGAGGAGCAAATGTCAAGAACTTAGTTCTATATCCTCCAGCGCAGCCAAGTGTCACAATAATCAAAACTAATAGGCACCCTGTATCATACCTTACTGATAACATTATATCTCCATTAACTATACAAGAGGCACTTGATTTCAAAGACCAAACAGAAGACGATGCCATTAATAATTTCATTAGTCAAACTGAACTCACATCCCGCACACAATGTCACATGATAAAAGCAACATTTGATAGTGAATTAGAAGAAGATCCTCTTAAAGATACACATGATCATACAATACATGTTACCTCTGTTGCAAATAATAAAATTGTGGAAATTGAACTGGGAAAAACCTTAAACATTAATGCCAACCTCACATCCGAACAAGAAATGAAGTTCATCCATGTGTTAAGGAAATATAAAGAAGCATTTACATGGGACTACCCTGATATGAAAGGAATTGCCCCCTAGTTATGTACACACCACATTTACATAGAAAAAGATGTGAGACCTGTTCGTCAGCCTCAGAGGAGACTAAATCCTCATCTAAAAGATGTGGTAAAAGTTGAACGTCAAAAACTTTTAGATGTCAATTTCATCTATCCTATCTCTGATAGTAAATGGGTCTCTCCGCTTGTGGTGGTACCAAAAAAGAATGGGAAATGGAGAATCTGTGTGGACTATAGAGTGCTAAATAAAGCAACACAAAAAGACCACTTCCCTCTCCCATTCATCAACCAAGTATTAGACACTTTGGCAGGAAAGAAATTCTTTTCTTTCCTGGATGGCTTCAGTAGATACAATCAAATTCAGTTTGCCCCTGAAGACCAAGACAAAACTACTTTTACTTGTCCTTGGGGAACATTTTCCTAACGAGTTCTACCTTTTGGCTTATGCAATGCTCCTGCCACATTCCAAAGGGCTATCCTCAGCATTTTTTCAGACTTAATAAATGAAGGACTTGAAGTATACATGGATGACTTTACACCATACGGAGATGATTTCGATCCAGCATTGGATACACTAGAAAAATTCCTACAACGCTGCATTTCTACCAGGTTTTGTTTAAGCCATGAAAAATGTTATATGATGATGACTGAAGGACTTATCCTAGGACACTATATTTCAGCAGCTGGCATTCAGGTAGACCCAGCCAAAATCCAAATAATTTTGCTTATTCCCACTCCTACCACTCAAACGGAGGTACGCAATTTTCTTGAATTTTCTGGTTATTATAGGAGGTTTATAGAACATTATTCGCATATTGCTGCACCTTTGTATGCACTAACTGGTAACGTTGATTTTCTTTGGACAGAAAAATGTGAACGTGCTTTCAAGGATCTGAAGAAGCTCGTATCCATAGCCCTAGTCCTTCGAGGACCAAATTGGGATTTGTCATTTCAGATATCATCTGATGCCTCAGATACAGCCATTGGAGTAGTCCTTGGGTAGGAAGAGGATAAAAAACCATATGCAATTTATTACATCAGCAAAAATTTATCCCTTGCTAAATTAAACTACACTGTTACTGAAAAAATTTCTAGCTGTAATACATGTTGTCAATAAGTTTATACATTACATTACTGGATATCATGTTATCTTGTACACAGATCATTCTGCCATAAAATATTTAGCAAACAAGCCTATCACAAATGGTAGAATAACTAGATGGCTGATTTTATTGCAGGAATTTGATATTACAATCAAGGATCGACCTGGAAAAGAAAATCCTGTTGCTGATTTTCTCTCAAGAATGCCAAAGCCAATCGATGCAGCAGTAGTTGAAGATCAATTTCCGGTCAAGCATCTATTTGTTGTTGCTATTCAAAAACCATGGTATGCTGATGTTGCCAATTACCTAGCAGTAGGTAAACTACCAAAGCATCTAACCCCTAATGAGCGGAAACAGATTGTTCAGCGGAGTGCTCGATTTTCTTGGATTGGGGGTTATTTCTTCCACACAGGTGCAAACATGCATATCAGGAGATGCGTTTGAGAAGATGAAATATTTGACATTTTAAAATCCTGCCATGACGAATCATGTGGCGGACTTTTTGTTGATCACAGAACTGGACATAAAATGCTGCAAACAGGATGTTATTGGCCCACAATTTTCAAAGATGCAAAGAAATTCGTCCAAGCCTGTGACAGTTGCCAGAGAGCAGGACGCCCTGGTCAGTCTGATGAGATGCCTCTGAAACCACAACTAGTCATCAAACCATTCAAGCGATGGGCTTTTGATTTCATTGGACCAATTAACCCATCATCAAACCAGAAAACATATATTTTGGTGGCAACAGAATATGTCACCAAATGGGTTGAAGCAGAGGCGTTGCCAAGAGCTACAGAGGATTCTGTCATACAGTTCCTATTCCATCTATTTGTATGTTATGGCCTTCCAAGAGAGATCATTACAGACGGTGGACCACAATTTGCTAGGAACAAATTAGCTGCAACACTCAACAACTATCATGTCCAGCATAAAATCACTACTCCATACCACCCACAAGCAAATGGGCAGGTAGAAAGCAGCAATAAAATAATAGAAGAAATCCTAACGAAAACCATTGCGTCACATAGACGTGATTGGGCTGCCAGAATACCCGAAGCACTATGGGCTTATAGAACAACATGGAGAAGTACCACTAGTTACTCACCTTATCAATTAGTGTTTGGAAAACAACCCATTTTCCCCATAGAATTCGAAATCCAAACATTGCGAACAGCACAGGAAGTTAGCTTAGATCTAACCAAGGCACAGATTAATCGATTACAGCAAATCAATGAGCTGAATGAAATTAGGCTCTCTGCACTTCAAAACACTGCCCTGATCCAGCAGCAACGAGCTAAATGGCATGATGTTCTCATTAAAAATAAAGTCTTCCACGAAGGAGACTGGGCACTTTTGTACGACTCCAGGTTTCAGGACTTCCCCGGGAAACTCCAGACTCGTTGGTTGGGACCATACGAAATCCAGAAGGTACATGATAATGGTACCCTTACTCTAATCACTATTGACAATTCTAGATATGCCTTCAAGGCAAATGACCACCGAGTTTGTCTTTATCGCAAACCACTCACTCGGGAGTCCTTCTACCAGCAGCTACGCCGAGACTCTGATATGGAAATTTTGGGGGAGGGAGAGAAGTCTTCCTCACCTGTAATTCATTAAGAAATTTATTTCTTTTCACAGTTTGTACGTAATTTCTTTTCTTTTGTCGAATCATTTTTGTACATATTTTTGAATCAACATTTTTCCATTACTATTTTTTTGCTGTTCCTTTTTTCAAAAGAACAACCCCCTTTGGATCAGTTGTCATTTTGCTGTAATTCTGTTCTTTTTCTTTATTTCTGTGTTCTGTTGTTCATTTTCCAAAGGAACAACATTTTCGGTTTTTGTTGTTCCTTTTTCAAAGGAACGACATTTGTTTGCTTTGTTGTTCCTTTTCTAAAGGAACAACATTTTCGATTTCTGTTGTTCCTTTTTCAAAGGAGCGGAATTTTTGTGCTTTGCTATTCATTTTCCAAAGCATTTCCGATTTCTGTTGTTCCTTTTCTAAAGGAACGACATTGGTGTGTTTCGTTGTTCCTTTTCCAAAGGAACAACATTTTCGATTTCTGATGTTCCTTTTCCAAAGGAATGGCATTGGTGTGTTTTGTTGTTCCTTTTCCAAAGGAACAACGTTCTTGATTTTTCTTGTTCCTTTTCCAATGGTGCGACATTTCTGTGTGTTTTGCTGTTCCTTTTACAAAGGAACAACATTTTTTATTTCTGTTGTTCCTTTTCCAAAGGAACGACATTTGTGTGTTTTGTTGTTCCTTTTTCAGAGGAACAACATTTGCATTTTCTGCTATTCCTTTTCCAAAGGAAGAACATTTTTTTGATCTTTTGTTGTTCTTTTCTCCAAAAGGAACACCACTTGCACTCTTTTGCTCTCCCTTTGAAACAGCTTGTTCCCCTTGCTGTTCTAAATTAAGGATGCTTCTTGTTCCTGTTCTTTCAAGTCTTTAGAATACAACTATGCACTTATGCAATGGATACAAAATCACAACATATTGAAATCAGTGAATCATAAAATTGCTATCTTTATAAGAAATTGCTCTGAATTGGTAAGAGGACAAAAGGAAGGACACACTTATTCATTATCTTTTGTTGTCATTGTTCTACTAATTCTACTTTGATTGGTTATCTTTATCATGTTGGTCCCTTTTAATCCTCTTTGATTATTATTCGGGAATAAGAGCAAAGGGTTTATATCTTCCTATTGAGATGTTAAGACTTCTTCCACCATTCCTACTCTTAAGGAGTGTTGAACCACCCTTTGTGTATAAATAGGGAAAGTACTTCATGAAAAAGAAAGAAAAAAAGAGCAAACAATGATGTCTTAATGACTTGAAAGTTGTCAAATGTAGGATAGGGGGTCTTATCAAGAGCCAGTCTACCATGATCATGAGGATGAAAGTGAAGTGGCATTCCCACTATGGCCACCACACTAGGGATATGGTCCAAAAGGTATATCAAATAAAGAACGCTTGGAATAGGAGGTCTCATCACGAGCCGGCCTACCCACCTTTCGCTCCTTCCTCGTGAATGGCATTATGGCTAACTGGTCACCAAGCCAGCATAATGGCCTATATTTTGACATCACACAACATTTCCTAAACATACACAAAGGATCATGGTTCCATGGGTGAAATAAACAACTCTGCCAAGGTTATAGACACCTGTCGGCAGCAGAGCACTGTTAATGGTATTGAAGTCACATTATTTACACCAATAGGTAGTTATTAGCACCCTTCTGTTTCTTATGCCTTAGTATTCAATCATATATTATTTCCCAAACCATACAACGCATGTATATCTATTATTACCAATCATGACAGAACAATTGAAAATGACCGCATGAGACTCTGTATCCATGGCAGATGTCCTATCCCTAGCCTCGCACCATATCACCGCAGTCTCTTACGTATTAAGCGACCCAACTCTACGCATCGATTTTGGTAATTTGCTACTTTTGTAAACATGGCATATTGCCATACGCTGTTCCTTAAGGACTTTGTTTCAGAACAGGTGCCACTCCTTTATTTGACAGTCGGGATGACCTATCACATTGCGGGGGGGGGGGGGGGGAGGTTAACCTCATCATTCCCTGGATTACGTGTCAGATCACCATTCGGGAAGCTGTGTACTGGGGTATAGCACGGCTCAACGGTATACTATATTTTAATTTTTCTGCATGACTTGTTGTTCATAAGCCATTTCCATTATATACTCTGCAGCATTAGACTTTGAGCGAGTCTTGCGTCTGTTAGCCTCTCTGTGTTTCAACAGCGTGAACAACTATCGTTCCATTGAGAGTTTATAGCGAAACCATAAACATGGGAGGAAGATCGATTCGAAGAGAACCGTAGGTGTTAACAATCTCTGGTGCTTCTCGGGAAATCTTGGCAAGAGTAGGGTGGCTGACTTATCTCAATCGCTTACAGGAATCCAACGAGACTGTAGCAATTGAATTCTTGCAAAACTTTCAAGAGGATCACTCCATAGTGAGGGGGAGATGCATAGCAGTCACCAATGACATAATCATAGAAATCTCGGGACTGCTAGCCGCTGGACCTGTATGGACATTAAAAAAGGAGAGATTACAGAATATCATAGAAATCTTCCAGGAGGAAGGCCAGAGCCTGACAATTAGAGGAAAGGGGGTTCTGCCAGCAACATTAGGAGAGTCGTGGGCAGAATTGGAGAAAACCATTCAAAGCTACATCACCTGTGAAGGTAGAAAAGACGTGGTAAGACCACGAAATCTTAAACTCTTAGCTGTACTAAAGAAAAAATGCTCTGTAAATTTACCTACATTTTTGAATTCATTACTTCATGACGTTGCACGGAGCATAAAAAAGGCACAACATGTAGAGTCAGTTGTTATTCATCATGGGTTAATTCGGTTAATAGTCAGCCATAGCCTTACCCTACAGCAGAGCAGCTGGGAAGAGCTAATTGCCATGATAAATGGAGGATTGACCACACCATCCCCAAAACGTAAACATGCCACCAGTACACCTGAGTGTCTAGAAAAATGAAGGAAATCAGTCTGGATAGCACGGCTACGAGGGAGGCTGGAGAAGCCCCAAGGAAACACCAACCAGCTGGTAGAGATAGAAGATGAGCAACCCCCACGATTAGAAGGGGAAGACAATGAGAAAGGAATGCAGGGAAAAGAGGAAGGAGAAATGGAAGAAGAAGCCGAGCAATCTCAGCAAGAGGAGGAAACAAAACAGCAAGAAGGTAGCCCATTGTAGGACCCATTGGGAGAAGATGAATTGGCCAAAGTTTTGGCCAATATGGGCAAATATGGCCAACCTTCCAGTCCATCAGATCTCCATGTCGAAGAGGAACCTCAGAAGGGAAATGCACCTAAAGAATCACATGTAGAGGAGGTAGAAGAAGAGAATCTACCTATTCATGATGAAAATATGACAGGAGATGCAGAACAGGAACAATCCATTCCTAGCCAGACGACACCAGGAGAAATTCTGGAGGAAAGGGGGGCAGAAAAGGAGGTCACCCAAGAAATAACAGAACCAGCTAGGGTTCTTGCCCTAGAGCAACCAGAGCAGAGCAATGAAGAAGCACCCAGAGAGAAAATCAGGGAATTAGTCATAGTCTAGGCCACAGTGAACAACCTGCTGTTCCTTCTAAGGAAATTGAGGAAATTAAGGAATTGCGAAAGGAACAGCAGAGACTACTGAATATAATAGTTCAGCTCCACCAACAGATTAGGATTCTAAAAGAAAGGAAAAGGGTACAAAGGAATTCGGGAAGGAAAAATGCAACCACTCCAACAAAACCCCTCAAGACAAAGGGGCGGAGGACCAGAGTCCATCCTACTGTTCAAAACCCTGTCGAAACCAGGTTGTTGTTCCAAATGATGATGAGAAGCAGACTGTTGTTCCAATTAAAAAGCAACAGCAATGGACTGATATCCACATTAAGATAGAAATGGATGATGTGTTGACCCGCAATAAGGAAATTTAGACGGAGACACCACCTTCGGGAGTGATAAGAGTCATGAACTCAAAACAACGCAATAGGAAAATTCAGGTAAAACTCCCGGCCTCCACTGCCGCATGGAAAAGAGATCCAAAAATGGTAACCCTACGAAAGAGTTTGAAGCAAGCTCAGCAAGCAACAGAAAAGCTTAGAGAGCAAACGGTCCCTCGAGAAAAGTATGAAGAGCTACAACAGCAGCTTAGAACATCAATCTATCTGAAAGCCAGGCCTTTGAAGGGTGGCGAAGGGAAGAAGAAAAAGTCGTGATGGTAACTCGTAGGTTAGATATAGTTATCAAGTAGATGAATACCTTATGTTCTTTATACAATGACGTCCTAGCATGTAGAGCCCCTGCTAAGAATTATGCCGTGTTTTTAATGGAACGATATTTTCAATTGAAAATAAAGGCTGTTAAAGCAGGTGCTCCCATACAAATTAACACCATCGATGATTTTATAAACTATTGTAAGCACTACGGGGTAAAAGTTCAGAGACTACTATGTGAGTTTTATTTACATAACCTTGTATTAGACCAGGAGACTGAGCTGAAGCCTGGCCCTTTTGTTGGGGATATTCAATTACAGGCATTTATTTCATTTGGGGTTAATCAAATTAAATGGCTTAAAGCCTATAATGCTTTCCAAAGATAAGAAAACGGATTAGATTTGTGGATAAGAGTTGAGCCTAGGGATCTAGTACAGTTGTGGAGAAAACATAGAAACCTCATGAAGACTCCAGGCATAATTGAAGCATTAGGACCCATGCATGAGGCAATAATTCGATAGGGATTAGAATACTTTTTCTCTATCAAAGACCCTGCCATTGATGCGGCTAAATTTCGGTATCAGATCTCTAATCCGAATATCCAGCTCAAAGAACCATTTAAGTATGAAAATTTTAAATTAGCCGCCAACCGATTGCACCTCTATGGCGAAGTCATTTTGAGGGCAGGGCCATCCTGGTTAGGATATAGGTTCCGGAGTCCAATTATTTGGCACCCTGCACTCGGATACCAAGCCCTGTATGAGATGCTTGAGGGTCAAACAGGCCATTTCTTTGAACACCTAGTTATGCATCATGGATGTAGGCCTTCACATGAGATTCCATCTCCAGCCTACTCACTCACTGCCTTACATGTCAACTACAATGTTTTCATGAGGGCGTGAAAAAGGGTAAGCAGGGGGGTGTGTGGAGTACTAAAGAAGGTATGTTTTTGGTAATTATTTCAGCATCTTTTCATTATAACTTACAAACCTTTTTGCATCATGAACTAGGACAACGATAAGGAATTATAATAAAACATTTGAGATTAATATGCAAGATGAAAACACTGACAATTGTCATTTCCTTATGCAAAAAGAAGGAAAAACGAGAAACTGTCGTTCCAAAGGAAAGGACAAGGACGGGTTAACCATTGTCCCTTTGACGGGAGACTGTATGCAAACAAGGCAAAGAAAATCAAAGCGAATCAGATCTGGAAAGGAAGTGGAGATATTAGCTCGGCGCAGGAAAGAAAAGAAATAACTGGGGACTAACGGTTCAGCGAATCCCTCAGGATCCTTGATCCTGAGGGATCGTTGCTTTAACTATTTCTGCACTTAGAAATCTCCACCTTCACCCTTATAAAAGGGGAAGCACTGTTAGCTCGAAAAGGAGGGAGAATATGTTATGCTTTATTTAATTTCCTTTTAAGATCAAAACTTTGATCATCGAGTCCCATTAAGAACAGATCTATTGTAATTCCACTTTATGCATTAATACAAACTTGGTTTCTATTTCATCTTTGAGTCTGGAATAACTTCAAGCGATGTACCCCTGGAGGCTAAGGGCCCGGCCCTGGAGGACACTTGCTCCTGTACCATTATGTTTGCTTTATGTGTGGTTTGCTTATCAATGTTATTTGGTAATCTGATGTGTTTTGTAAGTTAACATCACATGCTTTGTTATGTTTAATTTATTAAGGTTTCTAAAGACAGAACTATTGTATTGACTCTGCATCGCATCACTGTTCCTTTAGATGTTGATATAATACTGCCAATCTTTACAGAATATTGTTGCTGTTTAATTACAGAGCCTTTGTGTTGTGCATTTGTTCATTAACATTACGGAATTCATCTTGGGAGTTATGTTCTTTGCGATTGTTGGATCTATGAGCAATGTTGTTCTATTTTGAAATGCAGTCGTACTCTTTCTAACTGAGATTGATAACTGGATCAGATTACTATTAAAGTGTGCCGTGTGTATATATGGTTTTCAAGCGCTGTTCTATAATTCATAATTAATCAATGTTGTTCCATTTTGGTGTGTTATTCAATCCACCCTTAAGAGTGAAGGATTGTTGTTTGATTCCTGTAGATTGCGATTAGTGCATTTGATCTTATAGACTAAGGTGTTACTGCTTGTTAGACTTAGTTGATGTTTTATTTCTTAACTATTGTTCCATTTGAGGTTTGTTGTTCTATTTCTTAATTGTTGTTCCATTTCTTATCTGCTATTTCATTTCTTGTCATTTCTTATTTTGGTGTGAAGAACAATCTCAGGCTGTAGTGAGCATTGACATCTACTATCCGGCTCCCAGATCCACGATCTGTTCTCTGGTTTCCTTTTCCATCAGTTTACAAAGGGATGGGTTATTGCTACCGAACCCTTGATTGATAAATTGCTTATTTTTCTGAATGTGCGGTTTAATCTCTTGAAGTAGTTAGTTGTAAATAAGCATCTGTTTACTCTTGTATTTTTGAACACTATGCTACTAGCATTACTCTAGAAAATGATAGCCTCAGACTGAGACACTCTTTGAAATAACAAAACATTCCCGGATTGACATATTAATGTGAGGTAATCAGAGGTGAAAGAGACCCTTTTTATAGCTCCACAGTCCCTATCATGAATAAACAGAGCATAGTCTGAGTATGTGTCGATTATCGAGATGTGAATTGTGCTTGTCTAAAGGAAAACTATCCGACCCTATTTATTGTCCAGATTGTTGATGATTGCAATGGTTGTGATATTTATTCATTCATGGATGGATTCCCGAGCTATAATCAAATCAACATTCTCCAGGCGGACCAACCTAAGACTGCATTTATTTGTCCCTGGGTAGTTTTACTTATCAAAATCTCCCATTTGGTTTGAAGAAGTTTGGGGCCATGTTTCAGTGTGCCATGGATTACGCTTTCCATGATATTAAACATATTGTGCAACCATATTTAGATGATCTCCCTACTCATTCCAAACATTGGGTTGATCACTCGATGCATTTAAGGGCTATTTTCCTTCATTTTAGACATTATAACATTCGAATTAACCCGTACAAATGTGTGTTTTATGTAGGTTCCGATTGAATCTTGGATTTTGTCATTTCAAAACAAGGAATTCGAATTGATCCTTTGAAAGTGCAGGCAATTTTTGACTTTCCTGTGCCTTCTTCTCTTATTTAGTTACAAAGACTCCAATGGAAATCTAACTTCCTACAAAGATTCATTCCTAATTGCACCAAGTTGACCAAAGGTTTCACTCGCTTGATGAAAAAAGGGTCCCCTTCCATCAGGATGATGCTGCATAGAAAGTGTTTCATGCCATGAGATATGTGGCATATCTTTTATAATCCCTTGAATATCAGCGTGATTATTTCTTATATCTCGTTGTTTCCATTTCTACTATAGAAATGGTATTGGTCCAAGAAGATGATATTGGGATAGAACATCCCATTTATTATCTAAGTCGAAACCTTAATGATACCAAAATCAGATATACTCACGTAGAAAAGTTGTCTTTGGCTGTCGTTTAAGTCATCCAAATATTTTGCCATTACATCTTACTTTAGAAAACTACAGTCATTTCTGATTGCAACCCTATGAAATATATATTGTCACGTTAATTATTGGGGGAAATTACTCTAAGTGGATTGTTATTCTCCAAGAGTTCAACCTGGGGTTCATCAAGTCCAAGTCTAATAAATCCCTAGTTTTCGTCGAGCTAATGTGTGATCTCCCTTCCCTTGATTCGAAATATAACTCTAAAGGTTCCATCACTGAAAAGTCATTGTTTATGATTTCATCATCTGACCCATGGTATGGAGATTTTCTGATTTATCTCTAGACCCATACTTTTCGGCCCAATATCTCTCACTTTGAGTAGCAATGTATTCAATACCAAACTCGAAATTACATTATTATCAGCGACACACTTTACCGTCATGGTATGGATATGATTTTACGGAGGCACCTCACCCTTGAGGATGCCGAGAAAGTCTTAAAGGAATGCCACTCAGAGGCATGTGGCAGACATCTATCTAGTTATGCTACCACGCATAATATCTTATGCGTTGGTTACTTTTGACCTACTATCTTTCACGACTACATTCTCTCCATCCAAAAGTGTCATGCATGCCATACCTACGATCGTAAGTTTTGTGCTATGCCTACTCCGTTGCATCCTATTGTAGCTATTGGTCCCTTTGTGAAATAGGGTATCGACTTTATGACATGTAATCCTCACTCAGCTGGGGGGCATTGATATATCATTTTCATTATTGACTACTTTACTAAGTGAGTCAAGGAAATGCCTACATATAACAACATGGGAAAAACAGTTGCATACTTTTTCTTCAATCATGTTATTTCTAGGTTTGGCATCTCACAAGCAATAGTTACAGATCATGGAAAAAAAATCTAGAATCTTATGATGATCGAACTAATCGCTAAGCTGTGACTTTCACATGAAAGTTCCACTCCATACTATCCTTAGGCTAATGGACAGGCTGAGGCTATTAACAAAGTTCTAAAGACTATGCTTCAACGCATGGTAGGGATCCACAAATCGGACTAGCACTTGCTTCTTTATGCTACCTTATGGGCATACCAAAAGTTAGTTAAGACTGCTATCAAATTCACACCCTTCAAATTGGTCTATGGTATGGAAGAAATCCTCCCCATCGAATGTGAAATTATAGCGTTAAAACTAGTTGTCGAACTTCTTCCTGCTACTTCCGCAAAGGAGGAGCATCTTTTACATCTGACTCGTTTGGATGAAACTCAGTGTGATGTTTATTTAGCCAATGAAGATCATAAAAGACGTGTCAAGGCACAATATGACAAGTGTTTCAAGCCTCGTGTCTTCTCGGAAGGAGACCTGCTTCTCTTATATGACTAGGAATTTGATAAGTTAGGTCCAGGAAATTTCCAACCCATGTGGTTGGGTCCATACATTGTCAAGCGAGTCCTTGCAAAAGGGGCCTATGATTTAATATACTTAGATGGAGTTCCACTAGCGTAGCCTCAGAATGGGATGTACCTCAAAAAATAAAATGCTTGATCCCATGCATAGTACAATGTGTACATATTGTTTATAGGTGTGTTAGGTATGTTTTCAATGTGTTTTTCAGAGTTTCCCATGGTTTCTATTGATCAATTTTACATTTGGTTTGCAATTGTCGACCTCTCTCAAACTTTATATTGGTTATGCCAATGGTGTTAATCATAGTACTCAGAACCTATCTTCCACAGCATGGTCCATCTTTGCTCCAAATGGTGATCTAGTGAGTATGCAAGGGATTTGCATTGGTCGCTATACTAACAACATCATTGAGTATAGTGCAGTGGTGAAGCTACTATATGATGTTATTTTACATGGTACCCACTATTTGGTCATCGGGCTCAAATCACAACTCATAGTACTACAACTTGCAAATATCTATTCAATGAGAAAACCCACCATCCTTCACATGGTTTTGAGAGTGCACCTTCTGGAAAGACATTTCAAGTTCATAAGATATGAACATATTACTAGAAATATAAACACATCAGAAGATGCCCTACCTAGTTATGTTTTAGATAAACATTTACAGCGAAAGTAAATAAGGTTAAATTCACAACACATCATATTGAAAGCATAATAGGAACTAGGAAACACTGAAAAAAATGTATATGTGTGTGTGTGTGTGTGTGTGTGTGTGTGTGTGTGTGTGTGTGTGTGTGTGTGTGTGTGTGTGGTGTGTGTGTGTGTGTGTGTGTGTGTGTGTGTGTGTGTGTGTGTGTGTGTGTGTGTGTGCGCGCGCGTGTGTGCATGTGTGTGTGTGTGTGTGTATTAATTTTGGTTTTACAAAAATTTGTGCCCCGAGACACATATGGCTGCATTGCCCATATAAAAACTACATGCAGATATCTAAGTAGACAAATCACTAGTGCTCATGATAAAATGGCATTGCGTGATCTATCTTTCACAGTAATTGACCAATAGGGATAGGTACTCCGATAGTATATCATTGAAGTCATGTCAGAATATGATAGACCACAGTGTGATCTATCCCACATGTTAGTCCCTCTATGTGGCACTCTACCTCTGATAGTCTCTCAGTTACCTCATGTTCTTGTGGTGCATCTCGTCCCACTGGAACGACCAGTACTGGTTCCATTGCCTCCTCATGTGGTTGTCTCTCTGCTCAACAGAGATATGAAGCACCCACTGGTTGAACTAGTCCAATATCTACATGAAAACATCAATAGTTTAGTCTCGAAAACCATCAAAAAACACAAAAAAAAACTGTAAAACCTTCAAAAACTTAAATGGTAAAATATTTTACCTGAAGCATCCCATTGCTCATCCCTAAGAAGCACGAGCTCAGGATCATCACAAAAATCCATCCATATATTAATATAGTCGTTAATCGTGATGAACTATCTACACAACCACCCAAAGAAGGCTAGTGAGAATTTGATCATCGATGGACCTGCATGTTGGGCCATATGATCTATCCACCTCCTCATCTGTGGGGCCCTCAGATCGATAGGCATGAGTATGATCTACTGAGGTTGAAGTAGTAGCACCCGTTCTAGAGAAAAAGAGACAAAGATCGCACCATAGCTGAATTTATTTAACTCCCCCTCTCTTTCTTTAGTCAATTGTTGTTTCATATCGACCAACACCCCCTCACTCCAGTTGAATATTTTTGGCTCTAGAAACTCCATCCTGTACTTCATGTACAATCCACTTGATACATGTAGTGTTGAGCTACCTTTCAATCTTGTGTTAATGAATGATCATTCTGAAAGGTAATTGGGTTACGCCTTTTATATTGATATTTCCATCCCTAGTCGATTGGGCTTGAGGTCTACAATAGGTAGCGATATAATATTTCACTGTATCCCTGCCACTTCTCCCACCTAGGAGAGATATGAGGGCACCCCTTTTGGATAAACCTATTAGGAAGTAGATATCATCTAGCTTTATCTCTAGCAAATGTTCCCCAAACCTAAATGCTTGTGCCTAAACATCCCATCCCATGAACGAACAAGATATTTCAACAATTCCATTTGTTGCCTCATGCCAGGAAGCCATAAGAATTTTAGCAATCCATTGTCTTTCAATGCCTAGATGGTAGCAGGATCATTTGGTACATTTAAATCATGTTACTCATGTTCTCTTTCTCTCCAAAGAAATGCCATTTTGTGTTGATGAACACTCGAAACATCAACCATAGATTCATTAGTCTCCTCTTCATGCAAAAAACTTGATAAAAATTGAGGGAAAATTGAGAAACAACTTAGCATTTTGCACCCAACACACCCCAATAGTGCATGATAGAGTGTTTCACCTCTCCCAAAAGCGTTATTCTACCTAGGTACAATGCAGATTTCGATATTGGGGGGGTGCATTGATCCTAGGGCGTATTCTTAGGGCCCCGAGGCCCTCAAAACCTCAAAAAAATTGCTTGAAATCACAAAAATGAACCATGAAAAGAACAATAAGGGTTTTATCTCCTACCTGGAAGTGACAATACTCGAAATGATCCACCAGAGTGATCGTGATTAGCTACATAAGATTGAGGGAAAAAGAGCTCAGAGTTCTCACTGTTGAAGGTAAATATGAAATGGTGAAAATGAATAGTCGTTTTATGGTCATTTCTCACATTATTTTATTCATATTTAATGTCGTGACCTAGATATGCTTCATTTTTACTATGAAGCAGGTATTTTTAATCCTTCTTGTGGTGTTTTGAGCAGGTTTACAATTGTTAACAAGTTTTTATCATGCTCTAAACAGGTTAATTTGACCAAAGAATATCCTTTTATCTCTTTTTTGGGCTCTGTAAACTTGCGAAAAAGGAACTCCTTGGACTCCTCTTTCATCTCTCTTCAGACTCCCAAAACATGGAAATATTGTCGAGCACTTGTCTTTTCGAACTCGTAAAAGTAAATAAAAATATGTCTACTCAATATAAGTTTAACCTTTTCCCAGACTGAGATAGACTATCTAAAAAAAAGGAAACCCTTAGTCGAACATGGATAAGAGGCTTTCTTGAGTATTTTTTTCTACCTTTTCAGACTTGAGAGACCATCTACGAAAAGGGAGATCTGGAGTTTTTTTTTTTGCCTCTTTTTCAAACTCTCTAAACATGAAAAAAGATGTTGAGTTTTACCCTCGTTGGACTTGTCAAACATGACAAGGCCAAACCACTCCTTCTCAGGATTTGTTAAAGATACTTGGAGGGATTCATCTGAAGGATGGACTTACAGATCAATCATATGTTATCCTCCTCAAGCTTGTTAAAAAATAAAGAGGCACTAACTAGTATGGTTGCGGAAATTGGGAAGACAAGGTATTCCATTTTCTAATGGCAGTGAGTCGCTCTTTAACAGGACACTCTTCCACTTCATCTTTATGGCTATTAGGTTGGGTATTCTGCTTGTCTTTTAGCTCATCATACCTTTTCAGAACCTCCATTTCAGTTTTGGATCAATGTTGCCAACTCCATTCAGTGTCATTGGTGTGTTCGAGAGAAGTCATTTAGTTGATATCCATTACAATACTCTTAAGCCTTCATTCCATGTTTGTCTTTCCTAATCTAGTTCTATATCAACATCATTATGTATCAATCATGATACTTGTTTCATGTCGTTGATGGAGGGTACATCAAGGCCCTCCTGTGACGGGTCGCTTCCTATCAACATCAGCACATCATCTAGGAAGATGACTTAGAAACAACCCTTTGGTACCTTGGTGCTTGCACACATCGATGGAAATTTTCCTCACTCTTGGCGACAGTTCTACATCAATGACCTTTGACCGAAATATTTTGTGTGGTGTTCACCATCAACTCATTTATTCAGCCCATATAGATTGTACTATAGCATCTTGAGAGCCATTAACATCATCAGTGGTTTCTCTCACATTTGTTAATGGTGTTATTTTTTAAGGGAAAACTAGTGTCTTGTCGAATGGCTAGCCCTCTAGGTTTGGCAACTACCCTAGAAACAACAGTTTAAAGCAATTCAACTATTTCTTCTATTTGTAACAGATAAGAGAAATACAACGGAACCAACCTAGAACTTCTGCTTAATCCCTTTCTTGATCTCTTTCCCCCTTGACAGAGCTTGTAACTCCTCCCTGTACTTAACCCGCTTGGAGAGTACCTACAGAAAAACAAAAACAAAGAACCGTCAAAGCATATTGATCTATTACAACATAAACATTACAAAATGAGATATATAATGAACAAATGACAGCATTCGCAAATGATAACATTCACAATTGCACAATCATATGGAAGAAAACTTGAAGAACTTTATTAAGTAGAAGGGAGAATTACAACCCAATTGTCTGATCCAACATCATCCTCCCAGCTTCAATCCCTCTTCACCTCATGAAATAGCAAGATCACACCAACAATACAATGCTCTTGTCCTCAAATACAAACTATCAGTACTTCCTTGCAATTCACAATATTCCAGCTTCTAGATCTCTTAGATGAGGGATCCATTTATATATGTGTGCAAGGGTGTGAGTCATCTCCGTGGTTTGATTAATTTCATTCCATTTGTTACAATTGGTTCCACTTGGAGATTTATTGGATCTCTTACTCATCCTTGGGTGAATTCAGAGTGGCAAGTGGCATAGGAGAAGTTTCTAGAAGATTCCATGAGCAACCACCTAGAAAACTGTCTCAGACATTTGTCCATCCTCACCCATCGCACCCTATAGAAGGCCTAATTAGTATGCATCGCACCCTGACAATGTACCACTCAGTATGCATCACACCCTGTCAGTGGAGCAGTCAGTATGGTTCAGTTTAGGCCATTTCTGGATGGTTTCTCAGGTGGAACTTTTGGGGAATGATGTAATCATATGACTATGTTATTTTAGGGTGTAAAACAACTCTTTTAGGGGTTGATGAGACCTAGTTTATCGACATATAATTTTGGGGTTGATGTGCCCAAATTTGTCTATAACAATTATCACTCTGATAATTCCTTTGAAGTAATAAGAAGGAAAAGCCAAAGGTAACCACAATCCACTTTTGGAGATCAGGACCTAGCCCTCCTGATGCTCAGAGAAGGCTCTCTTTTTAAGATTTAACTTTGTTTTAATTAAGATGTTTTTAGGCTAGCTATGATTGTTCAAAGGGTGTTTGATTTTTCTTGATATTGGGTGGCAGGATCTTCTTAGATAGATGGATAAATTGATGTCTTTTAGACCATTGGGCTATGGAGTCAACTAATAAAGAAGAAAAAATGGATTAACTCACTAAAGGGAATATTCCAAGGGCAAGATAGCATAGTGTTTTTCAGATCTTTGAGACAGAGGGGTGAAAGGGTTTCACTCGGGGTGAGACAACAGTTAAGGGTTATCAGATCCGGATAATGAATGAGGAATGAAGGGGTAATCAAAGATCAAAGGCCAATTAATAATACTTTAACCTGGATTATGATTTGTTCAATCTAAACCAAAGAGAAATTACGAATTCTTTAATTTAAATATCAGAAGAAAACATTCAAATGCATGATTGTTAAGATAGAGTGTAAGCAAGCAAGTTCCGAAGTAGTATTCCAGTTATAACTTTTAGATTGAGAAAAAAATTTAAGATTATGAATAAAATTTGAGAAAAATGACAATAACACATGAAAATACTTATCTGAAATTTACCCGACACATTAATTCTTGGGAAATTCTAATCTTTATTTATCAATCCAGCTTGCTGGCTCATCAACTGAGACAATAACCTTCTGGGTCTTCTTGATAAAAAAAATTCTAAAAATGTCTAATAGAATCCACCCAAAATTCTTCAAATGAAGAAGTATTTATACAAATTCTAAATTGAAATATCTTGAAAAAATATCAGGAATGGTTTTACAAATATCTCAAATTGTTTTACATTAATAGAACTTAAATAAAGGACACTCAAAACTAATGAATCTATTTGGAACTATATTTATGTATTGATGGTGACAAAGAAGAGAAATTCAAATTTGATAGCAACTCTTAATTGATGATGAGGCTTCGAAGTCACTAACTAAGTCCTTCCTTTGTGCATTCTGCCCCAAAAATTCTACAAAATTAGGGTCCAATGATACCTTTGTATATCTCAATCTGAGATAAATATGTAAAAAGTGAAAGAGTTTATTGTAGATAAGTATGTTATTGAGATAATCATCTTTCAGTTTCCCAAAATTCAACTCCAGATGTTCACAATATTCTCTGCAAAAATATGTCAAAAACAAGATTTTGCATAGTCTGAAAAATAGGATGTGAAGATATGCATTTATCTCCCCTTTTGTAATACCTGTGTAAAACGTGAGACAAGTTTGTGTATATTGGCCTTTTAGGAACCCAAACCTCCTCCAGTTTCTCAAAATTCATCTTGTATTGGCCACAACAGTTTATGCAAAATTATGACTTAAACAAGAAATTTTAGGAAAATGTACCATTCCTGCTCTAATTTGAAATTTTAACCTTAATTTTCTTTTAACTATTTTTACCTTTACTTTGGATAAACTCCATTGTTGCTGGTGAAAGTGTCTTCATCTCTGTTTAACCCTTACTGCCTCCATGTTTACTTTTATTGTTTACCTTAATTTCTTTTTTTCATCTATCTTCACTTTGACATGAATTTATTTTATCTATATGCTTTGTAACTGTCTTCCATGTTGTTTGCCTTCTCACTGGCTGCTTTTATTCACTTTGAATTTTCAATCTGATACTCTTTCATCTGGCTGATTTATCTTTTTCCTTTTACTGTGCTTTTTTGACTTTCACTGTAACCTTTTTACTTTTACTGTACATTTTCAAACGAGAGGGTTTTTCTTGTTTTTTCTCAAAATACCTAGAATTTGGGTGAAATAACTTCAAATTTGTGTTCTTGGCAAGTGCAGAAGGTTGAAAGGGCTCTAGTATAGACTGAGATCTTGATGGGGTCTCTACAACTTCTTCAAGAGTGAAATTTAAGGTCAATTGGTGATTTCAGCGTTTGCAGGTGTCGCAATGGTTTGCAGAGGTTCACAAAGAAATGAGTGAAAAATGTGAAATACGGCTTCTCGACATTTTTATTGAACAATGGTCACTTTTTGGTGGGTAAATTACAAATGAACAGTGGGTAGTTTTTTGGGTTGATCGGGGAGGCAATTTCCCAAGCCATCACCCCGCTTTTCTGGAGGAGGAGATATCTTGGAGGGGTCACCCGATCTATCTTAGTGCTTGACACATAGTAGATGGGGGCCAGACAAAACCAATTTATCGGGCGGGTAAAGGTCGAACATCAGGTGAACCCGATATGGCTGTGGACAGTTGGATGTGGGTGTTGATGATTGGATGACAGTTAGGCGATGGATGTGCACGGATGAAATGGGCAGAGGTTTCGGGGGGCCCATGGCTTTAATCCTTGGCAGTTTGGGATTAATTACGAGTTAATCCCGGATTAAATGATCGAGCGGGTCTTAATGATGGGATTACTTTAGTTTTACCGAGAAGTGGTGAATTAAGTGGGTTTTGTCGAGAATAGGGGATTTAATTATATACGGGAAAAGATATATTAGGAACTATAGTATTATGTTAAAAATTAATATGAAATGAAATGAGCGGAGTGAACATACCCCTAAGCATGAATGTAATATTTACGCATTTTATTCACATACACTTCATACTTAGGATAAAATATTTTTGTGGTATTTTGAATGAAATGGAATTCAACATGAGGTTGTTTAATTTTCACAGGCAAATGAAGTTTAACCTTAGGAAAAGGGGTTTTATTAGGGTAATGAAAGGAAATGAATTTTATGATGGGAATTCTAACACTTGATGTCCATAAGTCATTAAGTCGAGGGTCTGGTCCCACCAAAAGTCAAAGAAATGCTCTGAGCCTTTATGACTTGAAGGATTTTTAGTACTAGAAAATACTTGTTGATGGGGAAATTAGTAAGTATAGGGATGAAATGAATGAGGGGGACTTAATTAAATCACCTTGTAAGCCTCTGTTTTTCTTTCTTAATTTCTCATGCACATTGAAACATATGATTAAACATGATAAATGTGCTTTTGTCCAATCAACATTATACTTCAGCAACCTTTCGTCTACTTACCCATTACTTACCCTAACATTTTTTCTTCATTTTGGTGGGTGCACTTAAGCTAGCAAACCCTTTTGTTTCATTTTCTTTTATAAAACAAATTATTTACTTCTAACTTTATATCTTCCAAGGGCTCAGATTAAAATTATGAGCACATTTTATTTTCTCTACCTATCTAATGATTTGCCAAGATTAAGTTGTTTGGTCAGATTTTATTCTCTAACTATAAACATAAAATTCAAAGCATGAAATAGTCAAGATTAAGCAGTTTGACTACCATGGGTTGTGACATGTATGACAAGCTACACACAATCATTATTTGTAGAAGAGTAAAATAGTAGTGGCATTTAGACTTGCACACTTTCATGATCTGTTTTTGTGTTTGGGGTTCATATATATATATATATATATTATATATTATCTTTTCTTATTCTTTTTGTCCTTTGATATTTCTTTTTAGGACACACCCTATTTACATTTTTTAATTTTTAATATGGAAAACATTTGCAGACAGCAAAGGTATGTATAATATTACAAGGCTTAACCTTATCCAATTCAAAATTATGAATCCTATCACTCTAGGACTCTAATAGTGGTTCCACATGGGGATGGCATTTCCTAGTGAAATGTCAAGAACTTTAAGATCAGTAGCCTTTGAATTGTGACTGAAGTTACATTATAATTTTTTCTTCTGTGATTTCTACCTTATTGTATAATCTCTATGACTGAAAATCTTGAACTAAAATCATAGCCTTTTCTGCAAACTGAAATCTGACACATGTTGTACTGAAATTTGATCTGAAATAAACTTACTGCTAAAAAATTGAATTTCTTCAAATTGAAACCCTACCTACTTACTCTAATAAGTTGTCCAACTTCTGGTTAGGTAAAATGAAATAGACAATGCAACCATTCAATCATCATATACACTGGTGAATTTTTCTGCTTGTGCTTGTTTGTGATGAAAATTGAGATTCTAATGCCAATTATAACCTTGTCAACAAATGAGAAGATAAGGAAATACCTAATTTCCTTTGTTGACTCTAGAAACTGTACAAAAGGATGTTCCAAAATACTTACACTAATGTTTAACTGATATAGGCAACTATACAATTGTTCTGGATGGCCTCCATGCCATGAAATTGAAATGTCATTTTCATCTTTATCACCCTACATATTTTCATATAAGCTTTGTGATGATATTTCTATTGATTGAAATGTCTATCTGGTGAAACCTTTGTCATCTTGATTTTGAATCTCATAGTTAGTTAATGGAGAAAAATTTTGATTGCATTCATCATCTAACATATCAACTATTGGATCATAAAACAATTGGAAGGATTGCTGCAACCTATTACATGTGGGTTTTAATGGGACTTCATGGATTTCTGCATGTTTTTCATCCTTTTCTTTTGAGATATTATACCATATTTCCTTTAAAAACCGAAATGATTCAAAACATAGTGGTATAGAACTTCCATGTGTCATCTAATCAAATGTCTCAATAGAATTTGATAACTGCACTTGTGAAACTGAAGAATCTTGATTAAGATTTTCATTGTCTTCTTTGTTGTCAATATCAATACCTAAAGACTGCCGATTTTTTATTTCTTTAAAGTTTTATCTGATGAAGTGAAATGAAGAAAAACAAAGAGGCAAATAAGCTTCACTTATTTCCAAATTTTATGCACGTTCTTCCTCATTTTCATAGCTGATATGAATAAGATGATCATTGTTTTCATGCTGCTGAAACTGAATTTCTTTATTTCCCAAACTAGTTTCTGATTGCTCTGTAAAGTTAGTTTGGATTTGAAGAACATAATTATCATCATACTTATCATATTTAGGAAAATCATTAAAAGAAGTAGTGTCATCAAACATACACATTAGATCAATAGATTGCCTCTCCACATATTGCTCTATAAATCTATCTTTTGATCTATGGTAGTTGGAATTAGTAGGAATTTGTTCATGGATATTAACCTCTTCCTTTTGTGAAATAAATGTTTCATGGTGATTTTGAACAAAAAATTTATCTTTCATGATGATATCATGTATCCTTTCCTCTATTTTTCTTACCAAAATGTCAAGTTTTACCTCTGCAATGTTGTTCTTCTCTGCTCCTGCTTTCAACTTTTCTCTTCTAATTTGTAGATTAACTTCTACATCTACTACAATGTTCTACATCTGTTCCAGTGTTGAGGGGTTTCTTTATCTTAGCTGAAATTCTATCTCTAGATCAAATGCTTTTGGATAATGCAAGAGAGCTGAATCAAGAGGAGGTCTTATATTTGATGGCATTGAATAATAGATTTGATTAAATCTGTTAGAAAATTGTTGTATTGTTTCATTTGGTTGTCTTTTTAACTAATTATATTCTTCTATGATCACAAAAAGACTGACATTAATTATCCATCTATCAAGGAAAAAAATAACAAATTGTTGGAAATTTGAGATGCTTGCAATAGGTAGATTCTTGAACCAACTCTTTACTCTACTTTGCAAAGAGAGAGCAAAAAGTCTGATTCTAACATCATCTTCATTAACCTCAAATAGGTTCAGATAATTCTCAAAACCTTGAATATGTTTTTGGGCAATTATTTTACCATCTTCTCCATCAAACCTATGGAGATACTTGTAATAATTGTTAGGAAAAACATGGAGTGTAGGAGGTAAGATGAGTGGCTTATACCTATCAGGAACTTTCCAAGGTACAAGAATATGTACAGGGATTGTAAGATCATTCTTGATTATTTGAGATTTCTTGTTTGGAAAATGATCATCATAACATTCAGAAGCATGCTTCTCAAATGTGTAAGGAGATTTTATATTTACAATTTTCAAAGGAAAATAATTAAAAACTAATCTAAGATCTTCTCTAGAATACAATATACATTGAAAAACCTTCTTGATGAGAAAAAACATGATGTCTTGGATAACAATCCAAGTTAGAAACCTTATCTTCCCATATTGTTCTTTCAGGTTCATTCCTCCAATGGAATCTTGATTGTGAAATTGATTTTAAGTCGCTAGATGAATGATTTTAACCTTTGTGTGTCTGATCATTGTCTACCATCATAGATCATATTTGAACCTGTAAAATATTTCTGAAGAAAATGTTAGTCATCCCCAATATGGTCGCCAAAAATGTTATCACTCTGATAATTCCTTTGAAGTAATAAGAGGTAAAAACCAAAGGTAACCACAATCCACTTTTGGAGATTAGGACCTAGCCTTCCTAATGCTCAGAGAGGGCTCTCTCTTTAAGATTTAACTTTGTTTTAGTTAAGACTTTTTTTACGCTAGCTATGATTGTTCAAGGGGTGTTTGATTTTGTTTGATATTGGGTGGTGGGATCTTCTTACACAGATGGATAAATTGATGTATTTTAGACCATTGGGCTATGGAGTCAACTAATAAGGAAGAAAAATTGGATTAACTCACTAAAGGGAATGTTCCAAGGGCAAGATAGGAGAGTGCTTTTCAGATCTTTGAGACAGAGGGGTGAAAGGGTTTCACTCGGGGTGAGAGAGAAGTTAAGGGTTCTCAAACCTGGATAATGAAAGAGTAATGAAGGGTAATCAAAGATCAAAGGGAAATTATGAATCCTTTAACCTAGATTATGATTTGTTCAATATAAACCAAAGAGAAATTAAGAATTCTTTAATTTCAATGTCAGAAGAAAACATTCAAATGCATAACTGTTAAGACAGAGTGTAATCAGACAAGTTTTGAAGTAGTATTCCAGTTATAACATTTATATTGAGAAAACATTTCAGATTATAAATAAACTTTGAGAAATATGACAATAACACATGAAAATACTTGTCTAAAATTCGCTCGACACATGAATCCTTGGAAAAGTCTGATCTTTATTTATCAATCCAACTTGCTAGCTCATCAACTAATACAATAACCTTTTGGGTCTTCTTGATCAAAAAGTCTATAAAAATGTCTAATAGAATCCACCCAAAATACTTCAAATGAAGAAGTATCTATACAAATTCTAAACTGAAATATCTTGAAAAAATATTAAGATTGGTTTTACAAATATCTCAAATTGTTTTACGTTAATAGAACTTAAATAAAGGACACTCAAAACTAATGAATCTATTTGGCACTATATTTATGGATTGATGGTGACAAAGAAGAGAAATTCGAATTTTATAGAAACTCTTAATCAATGATGAGGCTTCCAAGTCACTAACTAAGTCCTTCCTTTGTGCATTCTGCCCAGGAATTCTGCAAAATTAGGGTCCAGTGATACCTTTGTATATCTCAATACAAGATAGCTATGTAAAAACTGAAAGAGGTTATTGTAGATAAGTATGTTTTTGAGATAAATGTCTTTCAATTTCCCAAAATTCAGCTCCAACTGTTCACAATATTCTCTGCAAAAAGATGTCAAAAACAAGATTTTTCATAGTCTGAAAAATAGGCTGTGAAGATATGAATTTATCTCCCTTTTTGTAATACATGTGTAAAACGTGAGATAGGTTTTTGTATATTGGCCTTTTAGGAACAAAAAACTCCTCCAATTTCTTAAAATGCATCTTGGATTGGCCACAATAGTTTCTGCAAAATTATGACTTAAACAGGAAATTTATGGAAAATGTACTAATCCTGCTCTAACTTGATCTTTTAACCTTAATATTCTTTTAACTGTTTTTACCTTTACTTTGGATAAACTCCATTGTTGCTAGTGAAAGTATCTTCATCTCTATTTAACCCTTACTGCCTCCATGTTTACATTTACTGTTTATCTTAATTTCTTTGTTTTTTCATCTATCTTCGCTTTGACATGAATTTATTTTATCTGTATGCTTTGTAACCATCTTCTATGTTGTTTGTCTTTCCGTTGGCTGCTTTTATTCACTTTGATTTTTCAATCTGATACACTTTTACTAATACTCTTTCATCTGGATGATTTATTTTTTCCCTTTTACTGTGCTTTTTTGACTTTTACTGTGCTTTTTTGACTTTCACTGTAACCTTTGACTTTTACTGTACATTTTCAAATGAGAGGGTCGTTCTGGTTTTTTCTCAAAATACCTGGAATTTGGGTGAAATAACTTCAAATTTGTGTTCTCGGCAAGTGTAGAAGGTTGAAAGGGCTCTGATACAGACTGAGAGCTTGATTGGGGTCTCTTCAACTCCTTCAGGAGTGAAATTTGAGGTCAATTGGTGATTTCAACATTTGCAGGTGTCGCTATGGTTTATAAAGGTTCACAAAGAAAATGAGTGAAAAAGGCAAAATAGGGCTTCTCACCCTTTTTATTGAACAACGATCACTTTTTGGTGGGTACATTACAAATGAACAGTGGGTAGCTTTTCGAGTTGAGCGGGGAGGCAGTTTCCCAATCCATCACACCGCTTTTATGGAGGAGGCGATATCTTGGAGGGGTCACCCGATCTATCTTAGCGCTTGACACGTAGCAAATGGGGGGTCGGGAAAAACCACTTTATCGGGAAGGTAAAGGTCAAACATCTGGTGAACCCAATATGGTTGTGGACCGTTGGATGTGGGCGTTGATGATCTGACGACAGTCGGGGGACGGATGTGCATGGATGAAATGGGCAGAGGTTTCGGGGGGGCCGAGGCTTTAATCCTTGGCGGTTTGGGATTAATTATGAGTTAATCCTAGGATTAAATGATCAGGTGGGGCTTAATGATGGGATTACTTTAGCTTTACCGAGAAGTGGTGAATTAAGTGGGTTTTGTCAGGAATATGGGGTAAAAGTATAGTTTATAGCTAAGGGTTGGCGCATTATATAGGGGATTTAATTATATACATGAAAAGGTATATTGGGAACTATAGTATTATGTTAAAAATTAATATGAAATGAAATGAGCGAAGTGAACATACCCCTAAGCATGAATGTAATATTTGTGCATTTTATTCACATACACGTCATACTTAGGATAAAATCTTTTTGTGGGTATTTTGAATGAAATGGAATTCAACGTGGGGATGTTTACTTTTCATAGGCAAATGAAGTTCAACCTTAGGAAAAGGGGTTTTATTAGGGTAATGAAAGCAAATGAATTTTATGACGGGAATTCTAACACTTGATGTCCATAAGTCATTAAGCCGTGGGTCTAGTCCCACCAAAAGTCAAAGAAATGCTCTAATCCTTTATGACTTGAAGGATTTTTAGTACTAGAAAATACTTGTTGATGGGGAAATTAGTAAGTATAGGGATGAATGGAATGAGGGGGAGTTAATTAAATCACCTTGTAAACCTCAGTTTTTTTCTTTCTTAAATGCTCATGCACATTGAAACATATGATTAGGCATGATAAATGTGCTTTTGTCCAATCAGCTTTATACTTCAACAACCTTTCTTCTACTTACCCTAACATTTTTTCTTCATTTTGGTGGGTGCACTTAAGTTAGAAAACCATTTTGTTTCCTTTTTTATATAAAACAAACTATTTACTTCTATCCTTATATCTTCCAAGGGCTCAAATTAAACTTATGGGCACATTTTATTTTCTCTACCTATCTAATGACCTGCCAAGATTAAGTTGTTTGGTCAGATTTTATTCTCTAACTATAAACATAAAATTCAAAGCATGAAATAGTCAAGATTAAGCAGTTTGACTACCATGGGTTATGGCATGTATGACAAGTTGCACACAACTCTTATTTGCAGAATAAGTAAAATAGTAGTGGCATTTAGAATTGCACACTTTCATGATCTGTTTTTTGTTTGGGGTTCATGTATTTTCATTTTCTTTTATCTTTTCTTATTCTTTTTTTCCTTTGATATTTCTTTTTAGGACACACCCTCTTTACATTTTTAATTTTTAATATGGAAAACATTTGCAGAAAGCAAATGTATGTACAATATTACAAGGCTTAACCTTATCCAATTCAAAATTATGAATCTTATATCTATAGGACTCTAACAAATGGATTACATCATCATCCGGTAATCAAATTGTGTCTACCATGTTCAACCTCATCTCATTGATTTACATGGTTAGACATGTATTTTGGTTGGTCGTGTGAAGGAGATAGAAGACCCCGGATCTACTTTCATCCTTCCAGGATGCGATTTCAGGATTTATATAGAGATTACAATGTATCATGGCCATGATCATACAAGATAATCATCTAGTAATGGATCCACCAGTTGTCATTTATGGACATGTCTTTTGATTATTGTACATGTTATATTAGCTTATGTGTTGAGTATCGGTGTGCCCCCCTCAGCAACAAAGATGTCATGATGAAAATGTATTGTAATAGACGAATCTTGTTGGTTGCTCTTGATCCCTACTCATCACAAGGTAAAGCACTTCAGTCATCAGTTCTCATTTATGACTTTGTGCTTTAGGGGGAAATCTGTTATAGACCTTTGTCACATGCAACCAATAGGCCTCCTAATGGGATTAATCAAAATCATATTCCCCCTTGTCATCATCTTACACAAAGCCCTAAGCATGTATCTTTCATTCCCCAAAGTTTTTTCCCTAAAATACATCATCTACGTCCTAGCCTCTTGTTGGAGAATGTTCACCTACAAGTTGCTCCACAATGGCTTGCATTGATCACCTACAAGTTTCTCCCCTTTGCACCTACATTGGTTAGACTAGATATTTGGGAAAAAAAGAGAAATTCTGAAAGCCTCCTTTTCCAAAAGTTTCCTGAATTTGTTACAACCATTTACCTCAAATAAAACATTTCGATCCTATCCTATCCTACTTTGGAGTTTCCATCCCTTATCCTTTGATACCATCCTCCAATCAAAGGTGGATCTAAAACCTTAGATTAGTAATTGGATAAGAACTTCCAATTTGTCCCACTCGTCTATATATTTACAACCTTGCATATGAAAGAGGTTGGATTTTGGAGAGTGATTCTACACTTATGTTGTTCTTGTGAGAGGTTTCATTTCATACATTTGGGGTGATTAGAGGTGCACATTGTGACAAGGAAAGGACAAGTCAGCCTGGAGGAGCTCTTCTACAATATCAACACCTATTTATGGTTGTAAACTCCTTCCATTTAAATTAATGCAAATAATTATTTGTTTTCCTATATGTGATGTTCTTATTTCATGTATTTCAATACCATGTTGATTTATTTAATAAAGTATTTAGATGACACAACATAGATCTCCTAGTTTCTTGGTTTGTGTTATCTTATTGTACAGGTTCTAATTTTTGCAATCAGAGATGGAATTGGAGCATTCAAGCTAACGAAGGAGTAAACCCTGCGACAGATTCCAGGTAGGTTTCATTTTGTCATCTATTTACTTTAAGGAAAGAATTGTGTTCCTTGTCTCTTTGTTGTTCTAGGTTAGCCACCAAACCTAGGGGAGATACTTTTGTCTGTAATTGTAAAGCCCATATAACACCCCCATAGACCACACTAAAGGTAGAAGGAAGAAGTTACTATGATAGACCCAGCCTTCAATGTTTTGTTATGGAAATGGGGTGTAATTTTTTGATATTTTTCAAACTCTTAAAAATCACAAATAACCATTTCCATTGCATTCGCCTCATCAATACCTTTTTGGTGATATAAATTTCACCTCAATCCAAGCTCTGAATCAAAAGTTATGGCTTTTTAAAGATTGACCAATGACCTACTGCCACGTCACAGGTATAAACTACATGGAACCCATGTGTCACCCATGTGGTGCCCACGTGGCATTCCATATCATTCCATGTCATTCTTTAACCGTGGTAGCCACTATGGTTGAGCCACATCACTATATAAACATGTGTTCCACGGTGTGCAATATATATTATTATCATATATTATATAGTATATATATATATATATATATATATATATATCATATTAAACATGTAAACTCCTTGGGCTATATGCATTTATATAACAAAAATAACATTGGGGATCAATGACCTATTTTTTTTTGCCTACAACAACCCCTCATTTTTCTTAAAAAAAAAACCCTTCAAATTTTTTGAGTTTTTCTTTTTATTTAATAAATTGCTTAAAAAAACATATACATATTCATTTTTAATAATAAAAAATAATCATAAACACTTATAGTTAGAAGTCGGAGGTCTGAATATTGTTAAAAACTTTTATTAATACTGACCTCCTTGCTCCCTAACCTTATGACCTCACAAGTCGTGATTTCATATACTCCCACCTCCCCGAATTTCCAACTTTCCCGACCTTTCGACTAGGTGAGTCATTGCTTTGGTTTTTTGAACGATTTTTCTTTATTATCATTTTCTTTAAATAAAACCTGAGGTCAAGTATTCGAAAAACAAGTGTCCATTAAAGAGTTAAACTAAAATAAAACACACTAACCTCGCTACTACATGGCTAACATCCTCATTTCACGAGTTGATAAAAGGTTGGCTTTCATATAAAATTTAATAAGCATTAATGAACCAACACATGCATTGCATGATTTTTAACTTTGCAATATTTTCAATAGATTCACCCTTGATTCTTTTGAGAAGTTGTTAAATGCAGTAATTTGGGTTTTCCGCGTAAAATTTCCTTTTGTTATTTGGGCATAAAACTCTTGATTTTCTGCGAAAAGAATAGTTAATTATTATGAAATCTACAATTTTTTGGTTAGTTTTCGGCCTTTTTGATTTGTTCAAAGGGATGCAAGTTAAAAGCAGGAAAAGATTACCATTACCCAGTAGCAATCTTCAAAAACCCTTTCAGATATATAGCCAAGATGCTTTGTAAACTATATGGAGAAGCAAATCCTAAATATTGTAAAACAGAATGGGTGCCTCTCATATATGGAATTCATAAGCAGTCGAAAGGATTCATCTAGGCAAACATTCTATCTCAGAATTTATCAGAAGCAATTACGGTATCTTTAACTTCTCCTCTTTGGTTTGAACAATATTTTTTTATGTCTGCTTATCTCATGGATGTTTTTTTATCTTTAGCTATATTTCCATTGATGAAAAAGAGTTATTCTCTCAACCATAAACAAGTTATTCAATATTATTGTGTTATCTTATGGGAATTTAAATATTGTTGAAAATTGACAGTTGAGGGAGAAATTTCCCCATTAGGGAAGCCCAAAAAACCCTAAAGAGACCCCTCTTCCACTTGGGATCAACATGAAAGTCAACAAGTCGACCTAGAGAGAATAATTGACCCTCCTAACTCCCATATAAATATGAGCTCGTTGACTTCACTTAGAGGCATTCATCACACATCGCATCTTCATCAAATGGTTCATATATATAAGAAATTTGTAAGTTGACTTCACACATGCGAAGGAGAATAAAATATGATTTGACTGATTTTGACATCTATTTTGGGACTAATTTGACCTTATTTGACTTCGCTTGACTTGGGCTAGTTTGACTAAATTTATGAACTATTTTGGGAGGTCGAATTCAGGGATACTTTGATCAAAATTTTGTGCATTTGTTAACTAGTTTGACCACACATTTTTTTAGAGTTTGACCACAAATTTGTTTAGGGTTTGACCATAGGTATGACCACAAATTCTCTCTCCATTGACAAAGTTTTTTGTTGGGTTTGACTTAAGAAGGAAGGTTGCATTCACTATTGATTTGACCAAAATTTTCTGGGTAGTTGGCCGTTGAATTTGACTAGTTAGAGAAGATCGTTGATTGTTGTTGACTGCACTTTGACAGGGCCAAAAAATTATGGGACTTGTACTTAGACCATATTTGACTTTACCTCTCATCATTGATTGGTTTTAGATTTTTGACTTCGAAATTCAAACCATTGACCTTTGAATTGTTGATGGATGTACTATTCATTGAAAAAATGATTATCTAATAGATTAAGAATTTGGTTTAGTTTTCCCCCTTGTGGGTTTTTTCCTTGGTCTTTGACTTAAATCTATGTGTCCCATTGATCTTTGTTGTCTTCTACGGTGCATATTGTTTACTATTCTATCTACAATTGCATATTGTTATTAGTTGATTGAAAATAAATTGAAAAGTGAATGCTAATAAAAGAAAAAATTATTTAGATGATTGTTACATCATAGAACACTGTCAAAAATTAACAAATACAAACAACACTTTAATGATATATGCAACAACATCGAGATTCCTCTTCATGAAATTTTGTATGGAAAGACCCCCCCCAAGATTTAGTAAGGATTTTCAAGATGCCTTGTCTCAAATTGGTGATTGGTTTATATCAGAAAAAAATATATATTTTATCAATATTTATGAAAGTGAGGCGGGACCTCATGTCTTATCAAGATCTAGACTTGATAGGTTATCCATCAGATAGATATCCAATCAAACAACACTACATTGCCAAGCTAGACTATTGAATAGATTGCAAAAGAAAATATGGCCTAATTTCCCTATTAAAATTGGTCATATGGTGTTAAAGGATAGTGGGCATGGTGTAGTTGAAGCAGAAGAGTTATAGAATAAGTGGCTACATTCCTTGCCTTATTTCATATATGATCCCAAAAATGTAATTATCAATAATTACAAATCGATAAGCTCGTCAAAATCCCTTCAACATCAACAACCCCATTATGATTATGTTTTTTTACATGCTAATGATTTTGATCAAGTTGAACAAAGAGGACGTTTCATGGATGTTAAAGAAAAGTATAAAGTACAAAAGTTTAGAGAAGACACTTATGAATTTTATCTCAAATAGAGAAGTCTTTATATTGCAACTCCTCTTAAGAAGCTAAAAATGTCTGCAAAATTTTACTTTTCGATTTACTGAAATTCCTTCGAAATGTAACTCTCCATCTATGCAAGAGAAAAATAGTGTAGTATCAAAATCTCTAGTTTCACTTGATTTTTCTTCTTTATTACAATCTTATGATTCATCTGATTTGAATGGAAAAAACAAGGAGACCTAGGTAAAGGAGAAATTACAAAAGTTTCAAAGCAAAAAGAAGAAAATGATTCAAGAACAAAGTGTTTCTATGCATGATAAATTAATAATTGATGTTGAGTCACTTGATTAACTAGATCAACTGAAAAGTCACACAGAAATGGATTCTTCACAGGTTGAAAAGGTAAAAGAATCAAGTGAAGCTCAGCAAATTATTCAAATAGTTTCTTAGGAAATTAACAAAGAGTTTCAAGGGAGTTCAGTGAATCTAACTCCAGAAATTCAAAACATTCATAAGAAGTTGGTTCAAAATTTTTTACAAACCCCAAAATCATTTGTGCAAGTTATGAAAGATTTGTCTCTGAGGGTTTTATTAACTCCAATTTCAACAAACATTTCAGTTGCTTCCTCCATTTTTAAATTATTTTATGAATTTGAACCAATTGTTGAAATGGTTTCATCCTTTAGTGAATACTATTTTAATTCCCAAACCAAATCAGTAGTTAAGAGAACCAAAAAGAGGAAACATGATTCTATTAAGACTATTATATAATTAAGTTGGTAAGATTTAGGTGATCATAACGAAAAAGCTAAAGAATCAACTTGTTCCCTTCGAGCTTTAATGAATTATACAAAAAATATAGTTGATAATTTATCTGAAGAATTTGAAAAAAGTTTGAGAAAAATTAAGGAACTCGAAGCATAACTTGAAAAAAGTGGATCTTTCAATGAAGAATGATGGCATATGTAACACCTTCATCCCACATCTACCCAAGTAACTGGCCAACTAGCGTAAAAATGTGAAGATAAGTTACTATGATATGATTTGACTCCCTATGTGTCAGTTAAGGAATTGGAACCGGCGGAACACATCACACATACCTTCCACATCAGCAACAGAACTCCCAGGGTTCATCCCAACCACTTAGGTAACTAGCCCCTAAGACCAATTGAATTTTTAGTGTATCAAACCCCTGGATGATCCCTTGATCTGGACAAAGGTGTGTGTGGGAGGCTCCAAAAGCTCCCACAGTAAGGGAAAGGGTGCTTTTGGGGACTTTTTTCCCTAGTGTTGTGCCTGTGACTCTCGGATTTTTGCCACTTTTTTAGGCCCAAAGCCCAAGTCACTACCCAGAAATCAGTGACACCTTCATAAATGAATTTACACAACATAACAATGATACATTTACAAAAACATTGACAAGGACTAGAATGGACCCCTACTAGCCATGACAAGCAATTCTTCAAACATATCACAAATATGAAATCTACAGGTCTTAACAGTAGAGTTGAGCATAGGGGTCTCATAATTATCTGTGATTCTCTATGAGGCATTGTTTCCTTATCACATTAGCTGCATTATCATCTATTAGGCCATAGATATGTTTTTATTCAGTTAAAAGTAAAAACATGATTGGATCCACACATCACCACTATCATAATACATATTCATAACCAGCATAATAACAACAAAAATACCAAGGAAACAACAACCATATAATCCACATATGAACCAATATAATACTCATGAAATAACAAGGAGAAATAACCTCATATTAATGATGCAATGACCAACCATGTTTGGGGCTTCCATGAACCACCTGACCGTAGATTGGTTGGACCAAATATTTCTTTCATTCAATCACCCCCATGCCATATTCCAAGCATGAATCTGGGATCTCATGGAACAATCCATCAAAATCAAAATAGGGCTTCTAGAGGCCAAACCACCTCAACCCATAAAACAGTGATTCCACCTCATGGTCGGACATCACAAACCATCACCAGATTTGTCTCTACCAAGCCTTCCAAGGCTCCAGAGTGTTTGTTCCAACCAAGGATTCTAGGACTAGTAACTCAACCCATAGCTATCATCAAGCTTCTAGAGTGTTTGTCCATCCAGGGCTTCAAGAATAAGTAGCTCAACCCACCAAGGGATTCCAAATAATTTGTCCAACCAAGGCTTCCAAGAATAGTAACTCAACCCAAACTATTATAGGTCTTCTAGAGCATTTTTCCAACCAAGAGTTCCAGGAACTAGTAACCCAACCCAAGCTAAAGGAAACATGAGAACCAACCAGAAAAACAAAGAAATGAACCCACAACACCATGGTTATATTGGAAATGGCAAGGCTAGTCAAATCCGTTGTCAATCCAGACAATCATCCATGCCAATGACAAATAATGACCAATAAACCACATGCATGTGCCAGGCATGCCAAAGCTAGTGAGGAAAACATACATGCAACTCGATACCTACAAGAAAAGCCCATTTTAGTTGTTGATCCTGATGTCCTCTTACACTTTCCTGCTCTTATTTTGCCTTCTTTCTCCAAGCATCCAACTATGCCACACTCTCCTAGAGTGCTCCAAGAAAACTCTATGTGTCCAAGAGTATGAGAGAGAGAAAATAGAATGAGAGCTCCAAAATTGAACTGACAAAAGGTTACACTAACCAAGCCTGAGCAAAAGCTTGCCAACTGATCCTCATAAGCCTTTTTATCAATGAGGCCTCTATTTTCTTCATTTTCCATTATTTTCTTTCATCTTCTTCCTCACATGCAACCTGTGACCTTTCACCTTCCTTTTCTCCTAATTTCCATTATTTTCATAAATAAATGTGCCAAAAATGCCATTTTGTCTTTCCAAAGCCTTTTCGAAATTCCTTAGCCATAATAAACCGAAGAACACCCACTAGGATGTTTTTCCCACCATTTAGCTTGGAATATGTATCCCATGACTGTGGTCTTATATATTTTTATATGGGATTTTAACCAGGGTTGCTACATAATCGTCCCCCTTGGGGGAACACTATCCTCGGTGTTTAATGACACCTATAAACCAACAAATTGTTGAAAGCAAAACATACTGCCATTGTAGCTTTATAAAACAGTTCGTTGCAGTACATACAATGACCATCTGCTAAAACATGACAAACATACCATTTACTGGAGATTTGTAACACAACTCATTACCGTTTTTAGAATAATAACCACATATATACACATACACATTTGCTTCACCCGAAAAATAATCATACTACTTATGGAGCTTTATAAATCCAGCTCAATAAAGTATTTATAATAATACACACATATACACAACATAGTTAGCGATCAAACGAGAAATTTACCTAGTACTATTTTTTTGAGGTTGCAAAAAATCACCCAATTTTGAAAATTGTTGATTCAGAATACCCCATTTTTTTAGCATATTTTTGGAACTTTGAATTTTCTTATGTATCAAGTATGAATATTTTTTTTAAATGTTAGTGATTTTCATGTTGATTTTAAAGTGTTGAGAGAGCATCAACACATTTTTTTAACGAGTTTATTTTTGACACTTTAAATTTTTTTATGTATCAACTATGAACATTTTTTTAAATGTTAATGATTTTCATTTTGATTTTGAAAAGTGTTGATGCAACATCAATCCTTTTTGTTTAGAGGGCTTATTTTTTACACTTTAATTTTTTTAATATATTAAGTGTGGATATATTTTTTTTAATGTTTGTAGTTTTCATTTTGGTAACCAAAAAAAAAAATTAAAAACATGAC